>APFE030293252.1:57111-78273 GCA_000404065.3 Pinus taeda | reverse complement strand
ATTCTTCCATCTTATCATCCATGCCATCAATTTTAGTGTCCATGCCATTCATCTTAGCGTCCATGCCATTCATCTTAGCTTCCATGCCATCCATCTTAGCTTCTATGCCCTTCTTTAAATAATCCATCTTAACTTCTACACCTTTATTTAAACCATCCACCTTATCTTCTACATCTTTCCCTAAACCATCCATCTTAGATTTAGTTACTTTTTGTGCAAGTGACACTTGTTGCACTTGTTCTTGTAATTTTGATATATCATGTAGCATTTCTTCCTCTTCTTCATGAGTCATGCTAGAGCTTTCAGGTTCCTTACTAGCTGTTTGCATTTTCTTTCCTCAGGGCATTAGTTATCGATAATAATTCTCTACTATTCCCTTTGAATTCCTTCAAAATAAATTTCAAACCAATCTTAAGCAAAAATTTAAAAGAATCTACACACCTTTTTTCACTTTGTAGGAGCTCGATATTGCCTCTGATGTATCTTTGTACATTCAAATCATCCAGTTCTGAAATTGTCACTTCCAGTAGCCCTCTGTGTCTTCTTTCCAATGCCACTAGCCGGATCCAAATTGGATTCTCCAAGGAAGAGTTATGCGAAATCTCCCACAGTGACCTGATTATGGAATAGTTCAGTAGCGCGAACTTGTACGATGTGCCACGAGTCCCTGTTTCATATTTTGGCTCTAAACAATATATACAAGAAACTACGGTCCGTCCTATTGCTACACCTTCTTACGAAATTTCAATCCAAGGCACAGAGAAAAAGTTATGATGATTTTCCCCAAGTCACCTGTTTGGAAGGTAATTTAGGAGTCTACAAAAAGACCAAAGTCCTCAAATCATATCTCCAAAAATATAGTGCAAAATGCTCTAAAATTCGGACCTGAGATTCAGCGCGATGTCTTCACAGATGGGTTTGTTTTTTAGCTTCTGCAATGTCGCAAAAAAAAATTATTGCGAAAATTCCACGATGACCTGTTTGGAGCAGCGAAACCCTAGAATCCAAAGCTTTGATACCAAATGTTATGAACCAGCTCAAGAAAAGATAGAAAATATAGATCAGTGCCTTAGAATTCAGCCTCTTCAGGGGGGAAACCTCCTTTACATTACATAAATGAACAATTCTTGGATGATACAAATGAAAAAACCTCCTTTCTATATATAGGAGTCTAAGGAGTCACAATATAACCCAGCCGACCCTAACAATAATAATATAAAGCCACAAAAATAACAATAGAATGATTCTATGGGGCACATTAATAACAATATGGGGGCAATAGGGAAACAACAATATTAATAAGGGGTACAACTACAATATTAATGGGGTAATCACTAGTATTATAGGGACCCAACACCGAAAATAGTTTGTTGTCTTGTGTCAACCTCCTTAAAAAATGAAACCAAGGGTTCGAGGATAGTTCATTGTCTTATGTCAACCTCGTTAAAAAATGAAACCAAGGGTCTGCAAGGATAGTTAGTTGTCTTGTGTCAACATCGTTAAAAAATGAAAATAAGGGTTCAAGGATAGTTCATTGTCTTGTGTCAACCTCGCTAAAAAATGAAACCAAGGGTCTACAAGGAGAGTTCATTGTCTTGTGTCAACCTCGTTAAAAAATGAAACAAGGACCCCTGGAGCAAAGTTCCAAATCAAGTCTTTGATTAGATCTCGTAAAATTCCGGTAGAGTCTTTCACTTGATCTTGTAAAAGAACCTTCATTCCATCCACCTGATAACCATGAGTAGTCTACTGAATGTAATGAAGCTTAGGGGGTATGCACCCTTGTCTATTCTATGGACAAACCCAGCTGAAAATATAAGTTTCCCTGTAGGTTATGTGATTGGTCTGACACACCATTCACCTTCGTCTATTCTATGGACGAAGCCAAGGAAGTGTTTTGTCTATTCTGTGGACGAAACCATCCTACCTAACCTTAGTAGTTTTTGTATGGTTACTGGAGACTCTCCTTTTCATCATGTTGGGGGCATGAAAACCTTTTTTCCATTTTTAATTTATTTTTATAGCTTTTTAGTTTTGTCTTTTCTAGTTTTTTTTTAGTTTTTCCCTTTCTAGCTTGCATAAAAAAGAAAACTAAAAACCAAGAATAGTTCCCCCATGGTTCAAGCTCGCTAAGAAATGAACCCACCTAGAGTAATTAACCTTTGTGATTATCATTCTATCAACCTCTTGAACCTTGGTTGTGTAGCTCCCATCACCTCCATTCTTTTGGCTGATCATATGCTTCCACTTGGTTGTTTACCCCTTTTGAGGAACAATTGCGACGAGTGGTCTTATTAGCCAACCTCTTTACAAAAGTCACCATGTTTTGAGAAGTTCCAAGCTTACCCAGAACTAGTTCCTACCCTAGACACCACTCATTCCTCAAAATTGAGTCTCCTTTAAACCCTTTTCAGACTTGTTAAATATGAAAAGGTTGTCGAGCAATTGGCCTTTCCAGCTCGTTAAAGTGCTTGGAAATGTCATCCCTCCTATATAATTTTATACTTTTTCAGACCCAAGCAATTATCCTATGAAAAAGTGTGAGCACTTGTATTTTTCGACTCGTTAAAGTGATCAGAAAAGTCATCCCTTTCGTATTATTTTATCCTTTTCTGGACTCAAGGGATTATTCTACGAAAAAGAACTTCTAGAGTCCTCTTTTCATCCCTTTTCAAACTCTCTAAACATGAAAAGGACTAAGTTATCCTTGTCATTAACCTCATTAAAACAATAGCGACAAACTTGTCCATTCTAGACAAGACCGAGTTTCACTATCTCTAGACTCGTTAAAACATAACGACAAGTTTGCCCGAAGGGAAAATTATAGAACAAGCATACGTTATCCTCCTCAAGCTTGACAAAAATAAAGAGGCACTAGTCAACAATGACTGGGGGAAAAGGGAAGAAACTTGAAGAAACTTATGGTAGCAGGTCGCTCTTGAACATGACACTTTCACTCCATCACCATTATTGAGTCGGGTTGGGTTATTTCGTTCATCGGTCATCTAACTATTGGTCTTCCACACCATCCATCTTTTGGGGTTAACGCTACCAATCCATCTCAATTTCACTGACATGTTCAAGATAAGTCATTCTATTGAGAAACCACAATGCAGTTAATGCCTCATCCACTGCAATACCTTCAACCTTCATTTTTCATGACCGCCATTCCTGAACCTTATGTTGTCAGATAGTTTTCACCTGTAGAAAATCATTTACTTCATTTCATTTCGTAGATGTGGGATACATTAAGGCCCTACTACGACGAGTCACTTCTTGTTGACATCAGCTCACTATCCGAGAAGTTGGCTTAGAACCAACCCTTTCAGTACTTTGAAGCTTGCATGCCTCATTGGCCTGTTTCTCACTTCCAGTGACAGGTTGACATCAATGACCTTCAACCGAAATATTTTGCGTGGTGTTCGATGTCGGATCATATATCCACACCGTGTGAATTGTACTATATTACCTTGAGGGTGATTATCATAATCAGTGATTCCTCTCACGTCTATTAGCAACCCACATTATTGGTTGTAATCAGGCAATGTCTTCCCATGTTCGACTTCAGAACATCTCTTCACATGGGTTGACTTGTACATCGGACGAAGATTGAACGAGTTTGAAGACCCTAAATCTAGTTTGATCCATCCAAGATGCAATATATTCAGGGATATAAAGACATCAAATGTACAAAGAAGTTGCACATACGGTCATCCGAACCAAGGATGATGACTCTACATCTGAAGAATCATCAAACGACTATCTAATCTATGTACATGAAATGAATTTATAAAGCTGAGAATGGGAATTCTCATCTCAGCTAAATCATGAAGAAATCATATTATGATGATGTATTGTGTTGTATCTTATACAGGTCATCTTCCAGCTCGAAACCTCGGATCCTCATGATAAAGTATTTCACCCGACATCAAGATTTATGACTTCATGCTTTAGGGGGAAACTGCTATATACATATTTGGGCACTCTGACCCCAATCTTATATATCGATAAACTAGGGTTTTTCAACCCCTAAAAGAGTTGTTTCATACCCTAAAAGAACATGGTCATATTATTACGTCATTTCCCAAAAGTTCCACCTGAAAAACCATCCAGAAATGGCCAAACTGAACCATACTAACTACTACATTGGCCATGTGCGATGCATACTGAGTGGTACACTGCTCAAGAGTGATGCATACTGATTAGACCTTCTGTAGGGTACGATGGTTGAGGATGGACAAATGTCTGACACAGTTTGCTAAGTGGATGCTCATGGAATCTTCTAGAAACTTCTCTTCTGACACTTACCTCTCTGAATTAGCCCAGGGATGAGTAAGATATCCAAGAAATATCCAAGTGGAACTAATTGTAACAAGCAGAATCAATTGTAACAAGTGGAATGACACTAATCAAAACCCGAGAGATGACTCACACCCTTGTACACATCTATAAATGGATCCCTCATCTAAGAGATGCAGATGTTCAAATATTGTGAATATCAAGGAAGTGCTGATAGTTTGTATTTGAGGAAAAAAGCATTGCATTTTTGGTGTGATCTTGTTATTTCATGAGGTGAAGAGGGATTGATGTTGGGAGGATGATGTTGGATCAGACAACTGGGTTGTAATTCTCCCTTCTATTTAATAAATTCCTTCAATTTTCTTCCATATGATTGTGTAATTGTGAATGTTATATTTGTGAATGTTATTGTGTTTTCATTATATATCTAGTTCTGTAGTGTTTATGTTACAATAGATCAAGATGCTTTGATGGTTCTTTGGTAATGTGTTTTTATAGGTACTCTTCAAGTGGGATAAGTGCGGAGAGGAGTTGCAAGCTCTGTCAAGGGGGAGAAAGATCAAGCAAAGGATTAAGCGGAAGTTCCAAGTTGGTCCTCTCATCTTTCTCTTATCTATTGTGCATAGAAGAAATAATTGAATTACTTTAAACTATTGTTTCTAGGGTAGTTGCCAAACCTAGAGGGCTAGTCGATCGAAAAGACACTATTTTTCCCAGAAACACTTGTGCAAACATTAAACTCCTTGAAGGTGCATTAAGAAGGTCAATCTGGATGTGCTACGAAACTAACTATAGTTTTTGTAGCGCAAAACTTTTTCCTTGCATATATCTTTCATACCTTAAGTTTTCCTTTACTTTGGCTTTAAACCTTCTCAAATGACCTCCTCATAGTCCCCAGCAACATCGTTCTCCAAAAATAGCCCCTTCATTCCTTTGAAGATTGACCAAAAAGAACAAAAATGTACCTACAACAGTTTCGTAGTGCGCTACGAAATTTCTGTGCATGTCACCTACAAAAAAGAAAGCCTTGTATCTCCCAACTCGTAACACTTATGAAAAAGTGAGATAGCTTATTATAGCTGGAGATTTTATGAAGAGAAATGTCCTTCAAAATTCCAAAATACTTTTGCATGTGGCCAGAAACTGATCTTGAAAAACACTGGTAAACCAGAAAATAGAGTTCCTCTCAGCAGTTTCGTAGCGCACATTTAAACCATCAATTTCTCCCACATCATACTGAATTTGAAGAAACCGAAGGACACTTTTGTAGTTCAGTATGTTAGGAAGAAGAACCTCTTTCACTTTTCCAAAATATGTTTTCAATTGCTCAAGAAACCCCTTGGAAGTTGACTACTTAAAACATCAAACAAAGTTTTTTTTTTTTGCTAAAAAAGGTTGCTTCAGTCATTTTGTAGCGCAAAATAGGTTTTTTACACTGTTTGTGCTACAAAAATGTGGATTCGTAGCTAATTTCAAAATTTTTCAAAATGTCTTGAGATATGAATTCTAAACACAAAGTGAGACTTCTAAGACATGGAATAAGGTTGTCAAATTTTATTTAGAGATGAAATATGACCTTAAAGACTTCTAACCCTATGACCTAACCCTTTAAGCATGAAATGACCTAGATACCCTTTACCACCATAACTAGAAGAAGGGTTTGTAGATGAGAATGATACTATTGCAATGCTAATCCTATCACCTATCCTTTTAAGCATGTGATGACTCAAAACTTATTACAAGACCATGACTAGAAACAAGGAAAACTTTCCAAAGTTTAAAAAAAAATATTAGAGTGATAACAATGGCTCCACTAGGGATAGTATGCCCACTATGGAATATGCTAAGAACTAGTAGTTCCAGTGCTGAAATCCATTCCTTTAAAAATAAAAACTCTAAAATTCTTCCCAATCTGCTTCAAACTGTACCTAGTAAAAATTTCTCAATCAACGTTGAGCTTATTTGCATTTTCCTACCTACCCTATCAGCTGCAATCTCCATTTGTAGCTCAAGGAACATAAAACTTCCAATGAAGCCAGTCATTGATCTGATCTAACACTTGCATCTCCTGGTTGTGCTTGAAGCAAAAATAAACATGATTCTGAAATAATCGAGGCAACATGAGATATATTTGATCTTCATAATGGAAATATAGTTGGAAATCTGGACTATAGAACCTTTCCATGTAGTCAACTATAGGATCAAAAAACACATAGTTGGTTTGATATTTCTTATGATATTTTGCAGCTTTGGACAACTCACCAATACTTTGATCATCTACATAAGGCTTCAGTTGCATGCTCTCAAACTGCTCCTCAAATTGCTTTTCAAAAATAATGTATTCTTCCTCAATCTCAAAAGAGAAAGGAAGCAACACCCTCTCTTTGTATTCTGCCATAGAAAGCTTTGGAAAAGTATGATCCTGATCAAGAAAACTATATTATTGAATTTGACCTTGTAAACCTTCAATGTCTTTCTCAATGTTCTTAGCAACTTCATCCAAAAATTTCATCTTATCTTCCTCTTGCACTCAAATGATTTTAGATAAGAAGACAAGGACAAAGAAAAAGTTTCATCTATTCTTCATTAATATGATCATCATTCCATTGTTTGAAATCTTGAATTGAAGGAGAGTTTGCCAACAACTCTGTTATGTCTATCCATTCCTCCAAAAACTTAAGCCAAAAGTCTACAAATGACTTAATAGATTTGACAGGAAAGCTTTCAATCCACTGTTTACATTTCCCTTGAAATGAACCATAGAACAACATAATGCAAACATCCTCATGTTTGACTCTAAGAAGCTCGGTAAAATCACATAAATATGATATATGCTTCAAAGTTAAACTCAAATCTTCTCCATTGAATTTTGGACCATTCCTTAAAAAATATGTATCCATGGGAAACCATGAGTTTTTGAAGAATTTATACATTTGTACCTTGAAATAAGAATTACAGCATGTGATTTCTCCATAAGTTTAGTAGAATCACCGTAAAACTATGAAATTTGAATTCTTCAACAATGGAGTCACCAAGGTAGTTTTGCAACTTCAAAAATATTCCTGAGCTCTTGCTACCTTCAAAAGTTCAGCTTCCTGATTTCGAGAATGAGTAATCTTCAGTCTCCTAGAAGATGCACCAAAATGTTATCACAAAACCTTCTCCTGATAGGCTATTGATCAGGAAGATCTTGAGTAACTGTTTCAAACCAACTTTTGGCTGAGGCTTAACCTCCCCAACCTGAGAGGGCTCTCTCACTAGGTTAAAGATTTTAGTAAAAGATTAGATGGCTAACTCTATGAAACCAGTAAAGAAGTATGAATGGTTGAACACAATCAATAAACATCCATTGGGCTTATGGAGTCAGAAATTTTTTTAGTGTGACAACAATATTAGCTTAACATTGAAGTCAGGGCATCAAGATTTCAATATATCAATAACACATAAGAACATGTATGAAATGCAGTCTACAAATGCATGAAGGAAGTCAGAGCATTGCCAATGAGTTCTAAGTAACATACATTCGTACCACTGCAAATGAGGAAATGAGGACAACCATAAGACAATCAAGCATTGAACTCACTTTTGAATCTTGAGTAGTAAAGCCAAACTCTATATTACATAAAAAACACAGTCTTCCACAATGACACAATATGAGTGTTCTCAAAATTTTCCAACCCATGGTGCATTACATCTCTTGTCATATATAGAGTTCATTAAAATCTTTTATTCCTTCCTCCAGCATGAGGGAAATTCAAATTTGACTTGACCTGACACCCATTGATCCTTAAACAAACTATTAATTACAACTAGTTGTTAACTAGTAGTCCTAGAGACCTAATAAAACTAGGAGTGTAACTCCTTATTATGCTAGAAATAACCTTAACTATGAATTAAAGTTGATATTTGATAGTTTCTCCTCCTTAGCTGCGACCTTGGTGATGTCCATAACCCTCCTACCAGCCTTCACTAGCTTCTCCTTCATCTGCCCTAAAAAATAGGAGATTGTCCCCTACTCTATTCTAATTGAAAATAGGTGTTGGGAAAAAGCTTTTATCTCCTAATAAAAAATGTATTTTGCAAAACTGAAGGATGATTTTGTAGACCAAACATTTCTAAACAAAAACCTCTCTTGGTTTTTTGCAATACCTTTCCTATTGCCCAGAAACTCTCTTTGAATATCAGGTGTAAACTGGAAAATTCTGATTTGTGAAAAACTACTCCTACAACAGTTTTGTAGCGCAAGTTGAGTCACAAACTTCTCCCAGATAATAATGAATTTGAAGAAACTGAAAGCATTTTTTGTAATTCAGTATTTTAGGAAAAATAACCTCTTTCAATTTTCCAAAATATGCTTTCAATTGCTCCAAAAACCTTTGCAAGTTGACCACTTAAAACAGTTGTTTTCTGCTGAAAAACATTGCTTCAGTGATTTTGTAGTGCAAAACAGTATTTTGGAATATAAGAAAGGTTTTGGATAATAACATAGAGCGCGACGCTCAGTCCCTCGGTAGGGTTCCACAAAGGTAGTATATAAAGCTACGAGGAACAGGAAAGTGCGTGAAGAAACCCACTCACAGGGACAAACCGTGGACCAATCGAACTTATCAAACATCTCTAGGGTGCAGAAACCTAGTTCTAACACCCTCCCATACTATTTGCAGGTAGGACCTCAGTCCACGCTCCATGGATTGTTTCCGAAATGGCTAGAAGTACAGGGATTTGTTTGGTTAATTAACTCTGAACCTGAGTCAGGCCCCAACAAGCCAACAAATAGTTCCATTGTTGGGACTAGGATCTACATAGATATGTCTGATGCTATATCACTAGAATCTGACAAAGAAAGGAATTGAAGAGTGGTTGGATAGAAAGATTCACGAGTTTGCAGTGCAGGAAAATAGGAATACGCGATTATCAGAGGAAGAGTGGTTAAATTTCTACTTATATACTGTAATACATGAAATTTTCTTTGCATCATTCTCTACTGAGTTGTATGAGTGGATCATGAGGCTAGCAGATATCCAAGGAAGGTGTAAACTCGACAAACCTATTGTGTGGACTCCAGAATTGGTATGCAGACTGGAAACATTAGAAGATAATATTGCGCAAGCTATCGATCACTGGTTGGATCGAATCATAGGAGGGTTCATCACTAAATTCGTAGTAGATACTTCATTCAGCTATAGTGAGGCAGAATGAAGCTTCCTCAAGGGACCACGAGGTAAGTACGTTAAATCTTTGAACACTTGGATTAAAATGCTATTGTGTGAAAAGCAGGTTATGTGAATAAATTGATTATTTGGGCTATGCGCAGTGGGAGGATATACAGAAATTAAGGTAGCATAGAACTAGAAACCAGCCCCTTGATTTCATCTCCGCTAGGAGACGAAGAGGAGCTCACGAAGATTTCACCAAGAAGTGCAATCAATATGATAAAGCAGATAATTCTGCACATACCACCCCCACCCACACCACCACTAATTTCACCATCTTCACCCACGACTTCGCCCATACCAACTCTGCCACCACTGCGAAGCAGTATGACCAATGCAATAAAGCTACCAATGTTCAAGGGAGTAGGGAATGAAGATCCAGACCAATTTTGGTTCATGCTAAAAGCTATATGGGAAGCACAGGGTTTCATAGACGACAATATAAAGAAGGCAACATTTGTCAACACTCTATAGGATCACACACTAACCTAATACATTAAGCATTCCTATGACAATCTGAATGCAGGGATAGCGGATATCCAAGCTGCGCTAAACAAGGAATTTAGCAAGACAAAATCAGAGGCACAGTCAATAATTGGATTCAAGGAAATCACCATGCTACCAGGAAAAACCCTGTGGGAGTTGGATCAAATACTGAAGTGCACAATTCATGAAGCGAACATGACCTTAACAGATGGGTAACACTATGAATGGTTTGTAGCCTTGTTAACGCTGCATCTATGGAACGTGCTGTCGCAACAAAGGCTAACCAGTCAAGCTGAGGCTTTGGAGGTCGTGATAAGATTGCATGAGGCCCTGATACAAGATCCTAACCTGGGAGTCCAACAGATTCACGCATACGTGAATAAATTTTTCCTTGAGATGAAGAGTTTGAAACAAGATAGGATGGCTCATCTAAAATTGTGTGACGAGGTATGGTGCATAAAATTCAAGGGCCGGGGACACTATAAGGACCGCTGCCCAGTGTTTGTGAATACCTCGTGGGAGGAGGACTGATGCCATTGAGACAGGAACCACAAGTAGGACCAAGTGTGGTGCCCACATTATGGTTCACGATTTGTGAGATAGGAGGAAAACATGTTACAGATAGCTGCCATCTATTACAAAAGTATAAGTAGAATTCCCAACAGTTGTTATGTACTATCTACAAGTTAGTAGACCATGATGAGCACACTTGTAGAAGTTATGAACTAATGATGGATCGGACTCCTACTTACAGAGTTCAGGTCGAAACATGGCCCCTCGATCAAAATGTAGTAATAGCGCGCACTGGATTTTAGGGGCGCAAACGAGGTCAAGGTGGAATGAGACCAGGAAGAGGTCGTGGACAACTGATATGTTACAATTGGGGAGGGTCGGGTCATTATGCCTGCGATTGTAAAAATCCAATGAGACCATCATGCTTATATTGTACGCAATTTGATCATGAGACAGAGGAATGTCCCACATTGATAGTGAGGTTACACAATAAAGGATCACTCCAGCCTCCCCTGACTCAAAACCTACCAATGATGAGGTTTGAGCCATGTGAGGAAGACCCTAATGTAAATATCATACTCCGGAGTGGTATTACAACAGGGGATGACAAAGGCAAGCAACCTGAAGAAAGTACCTAGGTTCGCAAGGCTCCGAAAAAGGACCCAGAATTTGATTTGGAGTGTGATAAGGAGACATTCATGGAAGCTAAAAGGAGCTTCGGGGATGCCTCAACTTCAAGAAGTAAAGACAGAATAGTGTTAGAAATGGACCCATCAATGCTCACTAAATTCTTGGAAACATGCATGAAGCTATTGTGTGACAGCATGGCCATGAAGGGGCTACAAGAACTCATAACTATATGTGTTGGTACCACACCAGCATAACCGCATGTAATTCAGAAGCTTGAGAAGCACACGACGCGAATAGGAAGGGAGATGAGATTGATTGCGCAGATCGGGGAATATGATATGGATCAAGTGATATTTGGAACTGGGATCAAATGCGAACATCCTACCAAAGCAGACATGGGAGTGCATGGGCAGGGCTACACTCCAATTGTCTCCTATCTAACTGCAAATGGCGAAGCATCATAAGATCCTACCTATGGGTAGATTGCAAGGAATCACAATAGATATCAAAGGTGCGAGTGCACTAGAAAATTTTGAAGTGATAGAGATTATTGATGACAGCAATCCCTATCCTGTGCTACTGGGAATAGATTGGGCCACTTACATGAATGCAATGATAAATCTAAAGAAGCGTAAGATGATATTTTAGAAAAAGTCACTACGCGTAGTGCTACCTTTAGACCCCGTGGAAGGATCATGCTACACAAATCCAGTGCATGACTACGACAGCGACAACGATCTAGAATGCATCTACAAGATAATCGCGTGGGAGAAAGATTGGATAAATCCAACCATGGATGGCCAAATCTCTTGGGAGCATGAAAGCTCCTGCACATCAAATTCTAAAGAAGAGATAGAACGATGGCAGAACTAGGTACATAAGGTAGCCACACTCAACTGTAACATGATTACAAGATCGTTGTGTTGCGTAGCAACAAAGGGAAGGGATCTACCTACGTATGATGGGTTAGGTGAAGTGGAGGAGTTCCTAAACAAATTTGAAAAATAAGTACCAGAACAAAAGCATTTCGACACTCTGAAATGGGTACTGTGAGCTACACCCGCAAGGTGGTGGGGTACGCACCAATAGAGTTTTGAGGACTGGCGCGAATGTAGAAGGATGATGAGCCTATGATTTGGGAAGCCTCGGATGTGGATAAAAGCCAAGTATGACGAACGAAATAGCTTGTGCACCCACCTTTCCATATGGATACAGGCATATGGTGTGCAACTTGCATGAATACACACCATCCTCGCAGTAGGAAACACTATCGGTAAGCAGGAGCAGGCGAGACAATGGCACAAACGACCCCTTCGTTTGGGACCAGGAAGTATGGTAAGACCAAGTGTGCAGAAGCTTTTGACAAAATACATCAAGCATTGAACACGGTCCACCATGTGAAGTGGGCTAACTGGGACCTGCGTGTACCAGTGGTCCTCTAAGCATATAGGACCGTGTGCAAAACCCTAACTATGCAAGCACTGCCAAGGCTGGAGTATGAAGCAAATGAAGTAAGCCCTATAATACTTGGAGAACTTAGGCTGCACATGATCACACCAATAGATACGACGGTTCATGAAACCTTGGAAGCAGAAATCCAACAAGGAAGCTTTAGGCTCCAAGAACTTGAAAAAGAAAGGGTGCGATTAAGGAAGAAAATAACTTTGGTAGAAGCGAAAGTCAAGAAGCTAGAAGACAAGATAAGGGATTATTTTCTTGATAAGAAGACCATGGTAATAAAATAGGGTGTACGCGATCATGGTGACAAGTTTGAGCACGGTTGTTAATTGATCAGTCTGATGGCTTGGCTTGAACTACATTTTAATAAGAGAATTAACTAGGGTGATGCGCTACAGATGATAAGATGCGTGACACCTCTAGTGACGGTAAAAGGTAGGTATTTCCCAGGAAGAATGTTGGATGACCAGAGGAAACAACACACAGGTGGCACGGCCACTTGACTAGCTGAAGGATGAGCAGCCTTAGCGCTCCAAGTAGTTGAAAGGAAGTGTGGGACTATAAACTACTCTCCTCGGAAGCTACACAAGGTTGGAGCTACACGTAGAAACAAAATGTCACAAGGTTCGTGACTGCACACGGGGTGTTGTGCTTCTGCACAGGTTGCCTAGAAAGTGACCATTGGATTCACTATTCATGATGGGATGCTCAACTTGAGGTGAAATGGAGTGGCTAGCAGGCATTTAAGGCACAATTTTTGGGCAAGATATAGGAAAATCTGCCGCCAAGGGAGCATTGATGAACCGAATTTGTGGGCAGCGGTGAAATTCAAATTCAAAAAGCACTATAAAATAAAAAGGGATACTTAGAAAAAAACACTTGGTCATTTGCGAATTAATCGATCAAGAAGAGCCCTGATTGTTGTGAGTCGAGCGTTGATTGAGCCCCTGAGTTTGAGAGCGCTAGATTTCTAGATGAATACAATGGCAACAGCTAAAGATGTTATGGAGATAATAGAAATGACCGCTGAGGAGGCCGTGCAGGCCCTAACCATGGGGGATGCTCCAAAAGGTGTTGGGATTGTGGTAGAAATCCCGAAATCACCGCGTATACCAGGACCCAAGAAGGAAAAACAAGCAATGGTTCCCGTACATGTGTCCCCATGAAACCCATTGCGCACCAAGCTAGCAATGGAGGAGAAGGGGAAAGACGTCGCCATAGAATCAAATGAAGAAGAAGAAGATCTGGAGGATCTTATCATCAATGAGGAGGAGGATGAAAGCATGGAGGAGGACACTCAGCCTGCACACTTTGTGAAAAAATTGCCTGCCTATGTCCCCCTGTGAAAAGGGAAGGCTGAAGTGCCCAAGGACCTGGATGAGACCAAGAGCTCGCTCCAGACCCCACTCCTCCCAGATAACATTATGTTTGAGGGTATAAACCTAGGATGGTTGTTGAGCCTAAAATTTGAAGATTGGGACCTCACTAACCACAAAAAGTTCCCTCACCTTGAGACAAGGAACCTCGTGAAGCCCAAACAAAACATTGCGGCAAGGGTGACAAAATTAGAGTCATGCAAGTGGTTGCGTAGAGTGGAAAAGGCTAGGCTAACGAATGTGCTCCGGGTGCCACACTTCCCCCACACCCTAATAACCATTTTAATCATCAGGTAGCTGCTTTGCCTGGTGCATGGTGGGTGTTTGTGGCTGGAGGAGCCCATCCCCATCACGGCAAACCTGATTCACTGCATCTCGCAGCTTCCATGCAAAGGAGAGGATCCTGTGGACATATCGGAAGGAAATAAAGCAGTCTTGGCCGTCGCAGAGGCCATGAAGAAAAAGTACAAGCTGGAAAAGAAGAAGAGCGGCTATGCCATCTCTAACATCAAGGAGAAAGAAGTACACATGGTGACCCCAATTCTGGTAGGAAAGGTCATGCACAAGTGTTACACGAACGAAGTACCTATGCCAATGGTAGCACTAGCTAAGCAGTGCACAGAGGGGGTCCCGTTTAATTAGTCTAAGTTTCTCTGCAATTAGTTTTTAGAAAATTTCCATGAAGCTCAAGAATAGGGGAAAATGTTCCACAATGCATGGTTGTTGTTGTCCATAGTTCTCGTGGCTAGGGAAGTGTCAGAGGATAGTCAATTTCCCATAATTGAAAGGGATTTACTAGAGGCGGTGAAGTACGCTTCGCTCTAGGCCACAAAGGATACTAAGAGGATCTGTGACAATAAAATCTTCTTGGTGTTCATGGAAATGAACCTCAAAATGGGGATCAACCGCAAGTTGCGGTTGTCACCCACTATCTATAACAGTCTGCAAAGTTTTACAAAATTCAAAGTGGACATGCATAGCATTTATATCAGGGCGCGCAAGGACTTGACCAAACAGTGGGTAAAGCTACCCTTCGTAGCCACAAACAACGTCATTTTTAATGTACTAGAGGCATGGTCACTAGAGTGGTGTGCCCCAGACATCATAGAGATTAAGAAGTTGGCAGCGCAAAGAAATAAAGATGAAGCCAAGTTGTGCATCGCACAATTATCCGAAAAGTGAAGGAAGGAAGCAGCGGCAGCAGAAGTGCAGGCAGCGCGGGATGCAACAAAGAACGCAGTTGAGCAGGAAAAGGTTGCAGCAACAGCAACATCATAGGAATCAGCCGTGAAGGTGGGCGAGGACCAAATGAAACCTTCATAGGGGCAAGAAGCAGAGGAAGCAGAGACAGAAGAGGCAGGCGTGAACCCACAAACCGCGTCAACATAGCTAAAGTGCTAGCACCCAACAGAGCGGGCAGGGTCACATAAGATGGTCAAGGCATCAAATTTGTCCATTGACCCAATCACCCTAACTGAGGGTGATCTACATGACATCGAAACAGTGTGCGATGTCACCTCTGAGGCTCTCCAAGATTTCATGCAGGAGAACCAGATTGTGTTGGGGGCCCTTAGAGTGTAGTTGCAGGAATTACAGGCACACCCTCCTCAGGTTGGTACCCTTTCAACCAGCTTCGCAGTCGACTCAACAGCAGCAGAGCAGATGTTGCATGCGCAGGTCATGAACACCATGGTGCTGCCAAAAGGGGAAATAGTGCCATAAAATGAGGCTAATAGGCCTTTGGTTAGCACACTAAAAGGTCTTGGTATCAATCTAGCTACACTCCCGTGAGAGACCCTATATGTGTGGCAGGATGGGTCAACTGTAGAGCTGCAAGCTAGGTAGAGCCGCACACTGCAATTCCTTAGTGAGTAGAAAATAAATATGGAACAACTAAGCTTGCGGCATGATGAAGTGGTGTCACAGAATCAATAGCTGGTACGGGTGATAGATGATGCTTTCCAAAGCATCTCAGAGCTCACCATCCCAGTAGACATACCAACAGAGATGCGGATCCACATGTTAGCAGCAGGGGTCTGTGAGGTGAGGAAAGAAATAACAAAGGTTAAGCTGGAGTTGAACCTTCAGATCACCGAGATGTGGTTAAAGGCACAACCATCCACCCATCGAAAGTCAGATAATAACGCACTAGTGCTATCATAGCAGGATTGGATGAGATTGGAGGTGCAGTGTGAGACTTCACTAACACGTTGGAAGCATCACTTGAGGTCCTCACAAATCTGTAGGAGGAACCCAACATCCAGTGCTTAGAGACAGAGGTGCGAGAAATCCAACAACAGTATGAAAGTGTCTAAGGAATTGTGCAGATGGTGGTCCTCACTCAGAGGCTTGCACGAATGTAGTAGGCTAAAGCACTAAAGGAGCAGGTGGAAGTGGCACGACATAAGGAAGCAGTCCTAAAGCTGCATGTTCAACTTTGGATTGATGAGGCCTTCACCATCATGGAAAAAATCAAAGGCAAGCTCGCATACATATAGGGGATGCGTGTATTGATGCAGAGAAGCACTCCCGACATAGAGGTCTTAGAACAGTTTATGCAATAGATCCAGCAAGTAGTAGCTCAATGTGCTACTGACCTTGCCACAGTTTGAGAACAGTTGGAGGGACTTCATGAAAAGATCTCCGCGCCAATAGAGTGACTCGAGGGCAAGTCATGATGTTTGTGTTGGGTGCCTGTTGGGCATGGAATCCCCCCAAGGCATGTTTTGGGGCTTAAAACCCAAGTTTTGACCAAATACTGTTGTAAAGCTCCATGAATTGTAGGCGCGGGGTGTGAAAGGATGTTAGAGTCACAGGGTTGTCCACCCTAGGTTTGTAATGGGATTGTATAAATAGAGTGAGGCTCTAAGTGTAAAAGAAAAAGGAGGGAATAAGGAAGTCTAAGTGGTTGAGTAAAAGGGTAAAGTGTGTTTGTGGGTCATAGAGTAGGAGAAGACTATGCAACTGAGTGCGCAGAGGCCTAGTAGTCCGCAGCTGAGTGTGTAGAGTCCTATTAGTCCGTAGCTGAGTGCGCGGACCCCTACAACTGAGTCCATAGGGTGATTCAAGTCTGTAACCGTGGAAGGAATCAATAAATAGATGTTTTGCTATAATTCTACGTATCTTTTATGGTCATGTATTGCATGAATGAATGTGATTTGCAAATATACTGTGTATTTACTACACACGCCTGCATGAATGTTTTATTTTGTTAAGTATAACATAAAACACTCAAGTAGGCAAAGATAATTAACTAATATTGGAATATAAGCAAGGTTTTGGGTAATAACGCAAAGCGCGACGCTTGTCCCCTGGGTAGGGCTGTGTAAAGGCAGTATATCAGGCCATGAGGAATTCGAAAGTGCGTAAAGCAACTCGCACGCAAGGACTAACCGTAGACCAATCAAACTCATCAGACATCTCCAGGGTGCGGAAACTTGGTTCTAGAACCCCTCCCATACTACTTCAGGTGAGACCTCAGTCCGCACTCCATGGACTGTTGCCAAAAGGGCCAGTAGTACCAGGATTTGTTTGGCTAATTAACTCTGGCCCTCTCTATTATTCATTTTCATACTGGGTTTCATCTCCAGCGATCGGTGCTTATTAGACATTGTCATTTCCCTCTCTTTACTAATTGATTCACTTAGTGTTTTTTTTTATTTTTTATTTTTTATTTGTTAGGTGCCTGAGTGTTATCATTGAGACTTTAATAAATATCATGATAGAAACTATTGGTCACTGTGGCTACATCCGGCCCTTCTCATCAATCTAGGCAATTGCTAGGACTTCCTCCACTCATTGTGAAAGATCCGTCGAGCTCCAAGTGAACCGATTCCCCATCTTTAGGAAATCAGTCTCCAAGATCTCACACATAATCTGTTTGGACAACTAACGATTCAAGCTTGCTGGAGGATTTCTTTACTGTGGTATTTCTTCCTTCATATAACCCTCCGATCACAAATCTGTTGGACCCACTCTCAATTTGTGTTGCACCTGTAACCCTTGTGTCTTTAGTTGGAACATTTCCATCCATCATGTCAATGACTAACAGGTTGTGGAACTTTTTGGACACTTTTGGTCCCCCACCACTTCTCCAATCTACAGTCGCTACTAGACCATTGAAGGTGAACCCTGCTATCCAATTTGTCCTAGGTAGAAACCCTCACATGACACCCTCCATGACTGTCACCCAACCTATGCCGAGTTCCACCCCCTTAGTGTCAAACTCTTTACCTTTGACAAGTGCTACATACACTGCTCCTTATAACGCTCAAAATAGCACAGTTAGCGTGGGTCCCTTCAACCAACAATATGGTTGGCATCCATTGTATAGTTCTAACCCCCAAATTCAAGTATCTAGGGGCACTTTCAATATGCATATACTTGTCGAGAATGTAACAGTTCCCCCTTCATTTTCAGGCATGCATGGTCAGTCAAGGACATATGGTTAGTTCTGTGGCGGGCAAGAATCCTAAAGGAGGTCCCAACCAATCCATGGGGGCACCCTACCCATAACCTCAAATGATACAAAGGGGAAATGCTATACCCTAGTATCACAATCCCCATGGAAATCCACATTACAATGCCATTCCCCAAGGCAACTACTATACCACACAACCTATGCATAATATTGGGATTCAAATGATGGGAGCACCACAAGGATCCTCAAGTCATATGTCATTGCCTTGGTTCGAGTCGGGGGCATCACACACTCTGCCTTTCTTGGAAACGTTGGATATACCTGACTTGTACAAACTTACAAATGACCCCATCTAACATAACTTACTCTGGCCGCCAATCCCGCATAAAATACCGACAAACATCCCCAAGGTCGAATGGAAACAAGGGGAGGATTTGAGTACCCATATCACCACCTATCATCTTTGGTGTGTTTCTAACTCCATGGTGGGTGATAGTATCTGGTTACACCTTTTCCCCTGCACCCTTACTCGAAACGCAGCCAAGTTGTAGGTTTCAATCCCGTATAGAAATTACCTGCATACAAATTCTAAAACACAGAAAATAAACAATGTGAGAGCATAACACATAAAACACATATACATAGAGATTTTCCCCTGGATCCCAAAACTGGGACTACCAACTTGACTTTTCATTATGTTCCTTTCAATTTTATAATACATATTTATACATGGCAAAGCAACCAATACCATGGACTGAAAACCATCACATCAAAAACCATGGACCAAAAACCATCGCGTTAAAAAACATGTGCAAAAATCATGCACAAAACCATAGGTGGGTTTACCTCACCTAACATAGGTTCCAAAACCAAAATTTTCCAAGGCACTGCCCAAGACCACATAGAGTGGGGTAACCTACACCCCTCAAACCCCTTGTGATCCCACCACTATGCAATCGATGTAATGAATGGGGGGCTCCGCTCACCCTCTAACCCCCAGTTGACTACGTAGGCTAGTCGTGGAAAGAATATACCACAACCCAACATTCTCCCTCTTGTTGTTTTCTTTAGACGTTGGGCCACAAGAGATCTTAGTCATTTATCCAGACCTACAACACCCATTGTTTCTCTACACCAAGAGAATTACTAAGAGCTCACAAATTTTGTCAATGCATCTGCAGTATTCTTCAAAGTGTCCACCTTTACCAACAACACCTTTTTGTCTTCTTGTTAGGTGTGGAGCCTGATTATCTTCTATATTCAAAGGTATCACCACATTGGACCCCAGTTCATTGCAGCCCATAAAATATTCACTACAATGGGGGGTCCAGGGGGGAGTGGCTGCGACCTTTTGGGAGCCCCACCCCCCCGGCAGGGGTTTTGGGGGCAGCGCCCCCGAAGCTAAGAATAGATGTAAAATTGCCTTGTAAAATGTTGTAATTTCATAATAAATCTGGGCCGTTCATTAGGTGGAGATATGACAATAGAAGTTATGTTTAATTTAGGGTTTTTTGCCATAGAAGGCAACCCCTCGCTATATATGAGGAAATTGTATTGCGTCTATGTATATTTGTATTATGAGTGAGGAAGAGAGTGAGAATGGAGAGGGTGTTATAGAGGATCTACTATAGGTTGTATCTCCTCATTTTGCTGGATAATATAAGAGGAAGGACTGCTTGTTTCTCCGTGGACATAGCCCAAATTGGGTGAACCACATATATTTGTCTCTCTTGTTTTATGCATTTTTTTCTGTGTTTATATTTCTGCAATATTTTATGTGTTCCATTGCTCTATCATACATAATTTTCTAGCAACTGGTATCAGAGCAGAATGTTTATTTGGATGATAAACTCATAGGAGAGAAGGATTCCTAGTTTGAGTGGGAGAAATGGCAGAAGATTAAGGTTTAGTGTTGAAAAATTCAAAGGCCAAAACTACCAGCTGTGGAACATGTAGATGGAAGATTATCGGTATCAGAGAGATATGTACCTACCATTGAGCGGAAAGACAAAGAAGTTGACGAGTATGACAGACATAGAATGGGATATTCTCGATAGAAAGACACTTGGAACAATATCGATGTGCCTAGCGGCGTTGGTAGCATTTAATATTTCAAAGGAAACAACAAAAGAGGGTTTAATGTTGGCATTGGAAAAATTATATAAAAAACCCTGGGCCTCAAATAAGGTATTTCTTATGAAGCGTTTATTTAATATGAAGATGTCAGAAGGTGGATCTGTTGTAGACCATTTAAATTATTTTAATACAGTTACAGGTCAGTTAAGTTCTATAGGGGTAAATTTTGATGATGAAGTTAGGGCTCTGTTATTTCTGTGCTCATTGCTAGAAAGTTGGAATGGCTTAGTTATGGCCATTAGTAACTCTATCTCTGGATCTAGTACTTTAAAGTTTGATGATGTTGGCAATGCAATCCTTAGCGAGGAAATGCGATGGAAAAGCTTCGGTGAGACATCAAGAAATGCTTTGATTGCAGAGACTAGGGGAAATTTGTTGCCAAGTTTAAAGCATGTTGATTTAAAATTCTGTGAGAATTGTGTTTATGGAAAATAGAAGAGAGTCAGATTCCTTAGAGTTGGGAAACAAAAAAAGAGTGAAAAATTAGAGCTTGTGCATACAGATGTATGGGGACCTATTCAGGAATCATCTCTTGCTGGCTCTCATTATTATGTTACTTTTATTGATGATGCAACTAGAAAAACCTGGATTTATTGTATTCGAAATAAATCTGATGTATTTGATACTTTCA
>APFE030293252.1:38667-55534 GCA_000404065.3 Pinus taeda | reverse complement strand
TCCTGCAGATATGTTAACAAAAGTTGTAACCGGGGAGAAACTAAGAATATGCTCAGTTTCAGTTGGTCTTAAAGTGTGATGAAGAAGATTAGAAACAACCAAGTCCATAGAGGAATCATTGTCTAGCAAATGAAGTGGTGGTGGAGTTGCTATAATCAGTCTCCAAGTGGGAGATTGTTGGGTGTGGAGACTGATTATCTTCTGTATTCAAAGGTATCGCTGCATTGGACCCCATTTCATTGCCACCCGTAAAATATTCACTGCATGGGGGGTCTTGGGGGGGGGGAAGCTGTGACCTTTTGGGAGCCCCCCCCCTAGTGGGGGGGTTCGGGGTAGCACCCCCGAAGGTAAGAATAGATGTAAAATTGCCTTGTAAAATG
The DNA here is from genome assembly GCA_000404065.3 of Pinus taeda. Lineage (NCBI taxonomy): Eukaryota > Viridiplantae > Streptophyta > Pinopsida > Pinales > Pinaceae > Pinus > Pinus taeda. The sequence goes on along the minus strand of APFE030293252.1, from coordinate 55,154 downwards.
TTGTAATTTCATAGTCAACCTAGGCCATTCATTAGGTGGACATCTGACAATAGAAGTTATGTTTAATTTAGGATTTTTTGCCCTAGAAGGCAACCCCTTGCTATATATGAGACAATTGTATTGTGTCTATGTATATCTGTATTCTAAGTGAGGAGGAGAGAGGAGATTGAGAGTGAAGAGGGTGTTACAACAAATCTGTTGTAGGTTGTATCTCTTCAGTTTGATGGATAATATAAAAGGAAGGACTGGTTGTTTCTCCGTGGACATAGCCCAAACTGGTTGAACCACGTATATCTGTGTCTCTCTTGTTTTATGCATTTTTTTCAGTGTTTATATTTCTGCAATATTTTATGTGTTCTGTTGCTCTTTAATATATAATTTTCTAACAATTCTATCATATCCCTCACAAAGGGATACTGAACATCAATGTGCTTTGTCTTTGCATAATATGCAGGGTTCTTTGCCAAGAAAATTACACTTTGGTTGTCACAATCTATCCTTATAGCTCCCTGTACTAACCCCATACTTGAACACAATCTCTGCAATCAAATTTCTTCCTTGCTTACATGAGTGGTTGCCATGTAGTCTGCCTCTCTAATTGATAGTGCCACTACAGATTGTTTCTTACTCATCCAACCGAATGCACCTCTAAATGGGTTAAACACATACCCAACTGTTGATCTTCTCTAATCCAGACCTCCAACCCAGTCTACATCAACAAAGCCATGAATATTCAACACTCTGTCCAATCCTAGTCTTCCTTGGTAGCACAAACCATAATCACTAGTGCCACGCAAATACCTGAAAACCCACTTCACTGTTGTCCAATGCTCCTTTCCTGGTTTTGACATAAACATGCTCAATACTCCCACTGCATGTGAAATGTCTGGTCTAGTACAGACCATTACATACATCAGGCTACGTACTACACTTGCATATGGAACATGGGACATGTCATATTCCTCTTCTTGTGTCTTGGGATACTGTTCAGTAGATAACTTTACACCTACAAGAATAGGAACCTTCACCGGTTTACTATCCTACTATTTCCAGGAAAACTAGTGTCTATTCAGATCTGCTAGTCCCACTAAGACAGGTAGTTATCTTAGAAACAAACAATTCAAAGTAACTTGTGTTTTCCTTTATGGGACATAGATAAGAGAGAAGTAGATAGCACCAACCTTAGTCTTTCACTTGGCTCCTTGCTTGTTTCCTTTTTACTTTGATAGAGCTTCGCCACTCCTTTCTCACTTGTCCCACTTCAAAGAACACATGTAGAGGCAAAGCAGCCAAATACCATCAACACATAGAGATCTATAATGTCATAAACAATGTAGAATCAGATGTACATTAACCATACAAATGCATACACAAATACAAGATTCAGAAACAAACAAGTATATGGAGGAAAACTCAAATAACTTTATTAATAGAAGTAGAAGAGAGAATTATAGCCTAGCTTTCTGATCCAGCATCATCCTCCGAGCATGAAAGCCATCTTCACCTCATGAAAAGCTAGATCACCCAACAATACAATGTCTCAAAGAGAAACCAACAACACTTCCTTACAAATTACAAAATTCCAAAGCCTTTGGAATCTCTAGGATGAGGATACATATATATGATATTTTTGCAGGGGGTGAGTCAGCTTTTGGGTTTTTGATTAGTGTCATTTCACTGATAGTTCTTGGTTCCACTTGGAGATTTCATTATATCTTACTCATCCCTAGGCGAATTCAGAAAGGCAAGTGTCATATGAGCAGTTTCTAGAAGATTCTCTGAGTTTCCACCTAGCAAACTGCCTATGCCATTTGTCTGCTTTCGCTCGTCACACCCTACAGAAGGGATTTTCAGTATACATTTCACCCCTTATGTGTAACAGGTGAGATGCATCACACCTTCAGCATGGAGCAGTCTGTATGGTCCATTGTTTACCAGTTCTGAGTAGGTTTTCAAGGAGAACTTTCTGGGAAATGATGTAATCAGTTGACCTTGATCCTTTAGGGTATGAAACAACACTTTTAGGGGTTTAAGAGCCCTTGGTTTATCGACATATGTGATTGGGGTTGCAGTGCCCAAATATGTCTATAACAGTTGCCCCATAAAGCATGAGGTCGTAAATATTCTAATGTCGGGTGAAATGCTTTATCATGAGGATTCGAGGTTTGTCAAACTGGAAGGTGACCTGTATTAAGATACAATACATTACATTATCTTCATATTATTTTCATGATCTAGTTGAGGCGATCATTCCCATGCTTAGCTTTATAAATTCATTTTCATGTACATAGGATAGACAACCGTCTATGTGGCAGACTGATGATTCTGGTAGAGCCATCATCCCTTAGCTTGGATGATCATCTGTGTAGCTATGGAGGACATTTGATGTCTTTATTTTCCTAAATATATCGCAGCTCAGATGGATGAAACTAGATCTGGGTTCTTCAAGCTCATTCAATCTTTGCCCAATGTACAAGTCGATCCATGTGAAAAGATGTCTTGAAGTCGAACATGGAAAGACGTCGCCCGATTACCAGCCAATGATGTAAGCTGTTAACGGGTGTGAGAGGAATCACCGATAATGACAATGACCCTTAAGGTACTACAATACATTTCAAGAGGTGTGAATATATGATTCGATGTTGAACACCACTCAAAATCTTTCGATCGAAGGCCATTGATGTAAACCTGTCGGTGGAAGTGAGAAACTTCCCATTGACGCATGCAAGCTTCAAAGTACTGAAAGGGTTGTTTCTAAGTCAACTTCTCGAATAATGAGCTGATGTCGACAAGAAGTGACCCATCGTAGGAGGGCCTTAATGGATCCCACATCTATGACACGAAATAAAGCAAATGATTTTCTGGAGGTGAAAACAATCTGATGATACATGGTTCATGGTGGCGGTTAAGAAAAATGGAGCATGAAGGTATTGCAGTGGATGAGGCATTAGATGGGTTGATGAATTCTCTGAACAACTTCTCTTGAATAGATCGGCGACACTGTGATGGATCAGTAGCATTAACCCCATGTATGGTACGGAGGACCAATGGTAATGGTGAACGGAATAACCCAACCCACCTCAATCATGGTGATGGAGTGAAAGTGTTATCTTCAAGAGAGACCTACTACCAATGAAGTTCTTCAAGTTTTCTTCCCTTTTTCCCCAGTCATTACTGACCAGTAACTCTTTATTTTTGTCAAGCTTGAGGAGTATAACATATGCTTGTTCTGTAATTTTCCCTTCAAGCAAACATGTCACTATGCTTTAGTGAGCCTAGCGATAGTGAAACTTGCTCTTGTCCAGATGGACAAGTTTGTCACTATTAGTTTAATGAGTTTAATGACAAATATAACTTAGTTCTTTTCATGTTTAGAGAGTTTGAAAAGAGACGGAAAGGAAACTCCAATAGTCCTTTCTCGTGGTATAATTCCTTAAGTCCGAAAAAGTATAAAATAATATGAAAGGGATGACTTTTCAATATTTTTAGCGAGCCGAACAAGAAAAGCGCTCGATCTTTTGTGTAATGATCCCCCAAGTCCAAAAATATTAAAATATAGAGGAGGGATGGTGCTTCCCTTTAGTTTAATAAGCTAGAAAGGCCAATAGCTCGGCAATCTTTTCATATTTTACAAGTCTAAAAAGAGCTTAACAGAGACTCGTTTTTGAGGAACGAGTGATGTATCTGGGTAGCAACTGGTTCTAGGTAAGTTTGGAACTTCACAAACATGGTAGTGTAACGAGGGTGGCTAATAGAATCACTCGTCGCAGCTCTTCCTCAAAAGGGTAAAATATAAATTGGAGGCGTATGATCAACTAAAAGAGTGGAGGTGACAGTAAGAACACGACCAAGGCTCAAAAGGCTGATAACAATGCAATCACAAAGGTTATTTACTGGAAGGCGGGTTTATTTTTTAATGAGCTTGAACCTTGTGCCAACATGTGCTCAATGGCGGGTTTATTTTTTAATGAGCTTGAACCTTGTGCCAACATGTGCTCAGCGCTAGATTTATTTTTTAATGAGCTTGAACTTTGTGGAAACATTGCTCGCACCAGTCGTCTTTAAGGATGTCTCTTATTAGTAGGTTCATTTTTTAATGAGCTTTCCCCATGCAAAACTTTGCTTAGAGCCTTTTGTATGCAAGCTAGAAATGACCAACTACAGAACTAAGAGTTAATGAACTACTGAGGTTAGGTAGGATAGTCTAGGAAAAACATTTCCTTTGCTTTGCCGAGGCCGTCGATAAAGGTGAATGGTGGATTAGACCAATCACTTAACCTAAGCAGTTGAAGTTAGTAAAATACTATAGGGTTAGAGTTACGCTAGTCACTTTTCACTTGTGTAAAAAATATTTGCATGCTCCCAGGTATAAAGAAAAGTAGAGTTTCCAGGTTACCATATGGAAGTCCTTGCATTCAAGCAAGATTGTTTCATTCACAAAGCAGACAAAACACTTCCTTGGCTTTGTCCATCAAAATAGACAAAGTTGAATGGTGTGGGTCGGCACTTCCAATCACATAACATTCAAGGAAATGGTGTTTTGGACCATTTACATAACCTTCGAGGAGATCCTATTTCGGACTGATCCCATATCCTATACGGAAATGGCGTTTCAGACCAATCATATAACCTACGATGAGGAAATTCTGTTTCGGATTGATCCCATATCCTACACGGAAATGGCGTTTCAGACCAATCATATATCCTATGAGGAAATCTATATTTTCATCTGGGTTTGCCTGCCGAAGTAGACCAGGGTGCATGCCCCCTAATTTTCGTCACATTCACCGAATTACTCGCAGTAATTAGGTGGATGAACTAGAGGTTGAAGAGACATTCCTTATGAAAAGTGATAATTTAGGGATGGTGTTTAACTAGTAGCTGTGTTTGAACAGAGGAATTAAAGTTGGTTAACAAGTTGTACCATTCTCCCTTCACATGGGAAACACATCACCTGAAAGAGTGAGGAAACAATAGTTCCCATGCTATAAATGTAGTCACACCCAAGGAGTAAATTGTAATATAGTGGCCCTTGGACTACCATCACGCTCAAATGAATGGTTTTCCTTCTCAAAGTTATAGGAAAATTTGGAAGGATCCCTAACAATCGACTAGTTCCTTTATTGAAGCCTAACAAATTTCGAATCTCAGACAGAAGCGATGGGCGAACCAAGTGCTTTCCAAGAATTTGAGGAAAAGATACTCATGGAAGCCCCTTCATCTATGATAGTGCCAGCCATGATCATTTTGTAAACTTGTACTATGATTCGTAATGGTACATTAGATGGTAGGCGGGGTCCCGCTAGTAGATTCTAATAAAAGGAAATGACTAGATTGCTGGGAGGAGGGACCGAATAAACGGTCGGATGAATCTCTTGAAATGGGGAACTTCCCTCCTATGGTAAAGGAATAGGTAGATTGCCCACATGTTCATCAGACTCTGTGTTAACAGAAATAATTTGAACGGTGTCATTCTCATTCTCTTTGGAGACTGTATCATCTAAAGGTAGACCTTATGAAGACAAGATTGGGTCGACTTCCGTCTTGACCTGTTGACTTTAGTCCATTGTGGACTCAGAGGGTTTATCTTCAATGATAGATGTTTTGACCGACATCAAAGGTATGTCAGTTGGATTTTCAACTAGCGATGGACTTGGTAAGAGTTTCTTGTATCCAAGTGGAAGTTGCTTGAAGCAGGACAGTTATCCAAGACCCTTTCATCCGGAAAAGGACAACGGTGAAGGGCATGATCGCCTTCACACAACCTACAAGGAAATATAGATTTTGCTTTTTGTCCATTGACTTCATTTTCACTGGTTGATGGTGTACTCTCAACATGATCGACAGAGGTTGATGACATCGGATGGTGCAAGTGGGGAGACCAGTCTCTCAAGATCCGTGACATGCAAGGACAATCTTGATGATAGTGGTTCCCTTTGCAAATTATGCATGGAGATTTGGGTTTGGAAGGTGTAGCGTGTGGATTTTCGCCAAACGATGCATGGTTGCCCCCTTGCGTGACTAGTTGTTTCTTCTTCTTCTCCTTCCCTTTCTTCTTCTTCTCAGCTACTTGGTTTTTAGTATCACTAGTTTCACCAAGCGAAGAGGAAGAAGGAGAGGGGGAAACAAACAAAGTAGAAGGTGGGGGACCAACTCCAGTATTATTTGGTTGCTAATTTGATTTCTGAGGAATTACAGTGTTTTGAACAACAGAGGTCGAGAACAACCATACTAGCAGGCCAATTGTGAGTCCTAGAAGGGAGAATGTAGCCATATAAGGAACACCAACATCTCCCCAAGAGGAGAAAGGACTAGGATTTCCCCCAAGGGGAAATACTTGATTGGTGGACTCTGTTAGGTTCCTATACCAATAGGTTTCATTTTTCATGATTGACAATGGAAAGGCTAAATATGTTCATCATTGCATCTTGCAAAGGTTCCATATTTTGTATACAGACTAGGAAAATTAAAAGATGAAAAGAGGGTATGCCTTAAAAGAATAATCAAAAGGCAAGGAAATCAATTGGTCAAAAAGAATAGTGAAAATGAACCCCAAATCAAAGACCAGGAAAGTGGCCAGTCAAAATGCCACTTCTATCTTATTGGCAGCATCATAATGTGAAAATACTGCTGCTAATCATACTTGATGGATGGCCCAACAGTTCAATCTAGACCATGCCATGTTTAAATTGTTTGTTGCAGAATAGAGAATGATTCCTGTCCAAATAGCTCAAGCTTGGCAGATGACTAGCTAGGTAGAGAGACGAAGGAGCCCAACTACTTAATCTGGGTCCTTGGAAGAGATAAGGGTAGATTTAGATAGGAGGGCAATCAAAAGAAAAGAGGATAATCAGGGTTTGTTAATCTAAGTGCAACAGTTAAAATGAAGAAAAAATGTTAGGATTATCAAGCTGGGTAGGTAGTGTGAGGTTCCAGAAGTAAAAATGCCATTACCATTTGGCTTATCAAAGAAGAACTCATCCCATTCAGGGTATTGGCACCATGGCAGAGGTCTGATGACATAACAATGCAAGCATGACTAATTTCCCTTTTCCCCCAAAGATCATTTACTAACACTCCCCAAAGACCTTGGGATCTCCCCAACAGTCTTATTTCACTTCATTCCAATACCAATTCCAAGTCAAACTCTCAGTTGACTAAAGGAAAAGAAGCCACATTTCTTGTGTAAAAGTCACTATTCTGAATTTCATTTCTCTAATATGACAAAGTTTCATTTCATGGTCTTAGTATTTTCCCCTGCATTTTCACCTCACAAAGTCATATTAACAGCAAATTTTATTATTTAGCTCCTTAACACTACTCCCCTTCCCTAGTTCTACAAAAACTATATAAAATCTCAAAAAGCTATTTAATATCCCACCCCATAGCAATATAGCTATATAAGTTAGTCTTGGGAAATATTTGGTCCATCTGGGACTAATATTAACCCTCCCCCACCCTAAAGACTATGGGTTTTGATTAAACCCTTGGGTAAAAAAACAATTACCATAGTGCCCCCCGCTCACAAACCCTGCTTTTATCCCTCCCACACTAATGTATTTGTTTATAATGTTTGAAATAAACAAATATAAAATGGGCACACATTATAACCTCTCCAAACCAAAGTTTAAACCCACCCCCACCTTTATTTTTAATGTTTTTTTTAATTGGCGGGCTCCACAGTTAACCTTCCGCCGCCTTGTAACCCCCGCCAGCCGTTTGATCGTCGGCCCCCTAGATCCAAAGGTGAGCGGTCATTTTCACCCACAAGTCGGCGGATGTTTAGCGTCTGGGGGATTGGCGGTTTTGCCGTCGTACCCCTGCCACGTGTCGCCTTCTCGGGGTGTTCGGAGGCCCCTCCCCCGATACCGCTCATGCCGAAAGGTGATGCGGGAGAATATCGAATACCGCCCTCCACCCCGACGTCAGCACCACGTCATCTCTGACGTCATCACCCACGTCCATGCTCTGGCTTTGTGACATTGCCACCTAATCTGCCCGGGTCCACGTCATGCCGCCATGTCCTGTGCCACCTCACCCCCATGTCAAAGTTCCACATCATCATGGTGTACCCGGGACCCACCGATGACGTCATCACCAAAAACTGCCAAAAACACCAAAAAGTCCTGAATTTACATAAAACAACGCAAAAAGGACCACTTTATATCATTTTCACTGGTTGTTTTGGGAGCACTATGCATGTCGTTCACATTGATTTGCCGCCCAACCTAGAATTTGACCGTCCAAGCTGCTGCCACTTACAAATTCAACTCAATTACTCACCATTGTTCCAGCTCAACACCCTCGACGTCGTGAAAACCAGGTATTTGCCCACAGTCAACCTTTCTACCCCTGTTTTCACCATTTGGTCCATTTTTTACCTGCATAAAAGTCTGCTAGCACCCACACTGAGCCAATTATGCACCTACTTGTTGTCTAAACTTTCTGGTTAGCATCCTCTGCCCACAAGGCTCAGTAAACCCGCATCAGTCCGCGAAATTCACTTGAAAAATTGGCTTTAAGAGCCCGTGCTGCCAACACAGGTCCTCACAGTTGTTCATTATCCACTCCCACTAGACTTCTCTTTGCAAAAGTCCACCTGCTCAGCTCAGGGACATCTTTATTTTTCCCTACAGTTGCCCCACAAGTTTGTCAACCAGAGATAAAGTTTGTTGAAACTCTGTAATCTCTCCTTTGACACACATTTCAAATAGCTAAAGCCATTGCCAAATACAAATTCACCTTGCAGTCTGCAATAATTGTACTGAATCCTAGCCCCAAGTATCAACACAGAAAAGATTTCAATATGGCTGCTCCAGCTACTCTAAATGTTGCTCCTATCAATGCACCTAACAAGGAACTTGAGGCACTCCCTTTAGTTGACATTGATTACCTCATTCAAGATTTGGTTAGGGACAGAAACCACTTACAGACCTTCTGCCAGCTGAGGAATAGCTACTTAAGCAACAGTGACATGTATGGCATCTGGGAGTCAAATTTTCCCATATATTTCTTGCCTTCTGTAAATATTTTTCCTAAAATAATTCACCTTTGTGCTGAAAAATATGACCCAAGCCTCAGAGCTGTCAAGTCTCCATCTGGGAGCATACTCTTTCATATAACTCCTGATTCCATTAATCAGATGCTCAATTTCAAACAAACCCAACTGTTCATCCCTTTTTCCATCAAAAACCTGCTGGATGAAGTCCCCAAACTCTCCAGCACTGAGATTGCCATAATTGCCAAGACCTTCATGAGAGCAGACCGCCAACCTACAGGGCCACCTCCTTTCCTATATGTCAATTTCAATGAGGTAGGCAAGCTGCTTGTAGACATGATATTCTCTATGCTGGGTTTCTCAACAAGTGAGCACATTGATGAAACAATGTTGGTTCTTTTGTCTGCATATAGCCTTGCAAAGCCCCCTACTATCAAATATAACTATGCCAAGTTCATTGCCAATAAAATACATGACCAACTGCTAAATTTGGACAGGGAGGCAGTATTCAAATATTCATCATATATCTATCACCTGTTCATGTACTATCAGACAGATTGCTTCCAATGCCCCATCAAAAAGCTAGATTCACAGGGTGAAAGGAGGTCTGTTATCTTTTGGTCTTCAGTTTTTCATCAAGTTCAGAACTCTCCCTATTCTTATTATGAGTTCATTGACCAATTTGTTTATCCAGTCTCATGTCTCTTGAAAAGAAATCCTCCTCCTAGATTGTCATATGACATGCAGAAAATATTGCAGTTGTCCAAGAATTATAAAATAGGTGATTGGTATCTATACCAAAATCACACTGTCTTTAGGATCTATAGTTGTGAGCTCTGTCCCTATAGGCTCCCTAGATATGTACCCATGAGATTGTTTGCCTTGGAATACTATAGGCAACTCATTAATTCAGATCTTACTCATTTTCATAGTGCCAAGAAGAAAGCTAACTTGAAATTCAAAGACCATCTAGGCCCCTTTATCATGAACAAGAAAGATGGTTGGCAAGAGGTTGAGCAAATACTAGGACAACAGCTCAATTTTAAAAGGAGTTTCTGGTGGGTCCCTTATGACCCTGATGGCTTTATCAGTGCTAGAAGAGTCAAATATAGGCTGTTAGCCTATAATCATTTTCCAATTCCACAAATTGAGCAATATTCCAACAAAGATGAGTGGGTGCCAGGCACATTAATTGAAGAATTCACTCAAGAAGAGATAATGGAGAAAAATGTCAAATATTTAGAAAAAAATCTTGACTTGGATTCTTTTCACCAGGTGACATTCAAGTTTCCACTCCAAATCGAGGAAGGCACCTCCACAACCGCAGCTGCACAAACTGCCCAACTAGTATCCACAACAACAACAACTACAACAAAGGGAAAGGAAATGATGGATGCACAGCAAGAGACAGAGACAGAACACCCCACCACTTCCAAATATCAGAGTCAAGGGCAAGCCCCTCTACAGCAAACTGAAACAACACAAATTCCAATCTTGCAAACTCCTCTTAATGAGGAAAGAGGTAAGAAACGAGATAGAGAGGAGCCCACACCTCCAAGTGGGTCAACACAGCAACCAGAGGCCAAGAGGCAAAGAATTGATCCTCAGGCTGAAGAAGAAATCAGTGAAGAAAGGGTACAAAGCCAGAACAGAGAGAGAGAATCCAGTCAGCAGATTGCTACCAACTCATTCCAGCAGGAACAACTTATGCAGCATAGTACAAAGGTGTCTTCTTCCAGGCAGCAGGGAAAGCAGCCAGCTGGTATCAAAGGAACTTTTATGAAGATTAAGGCACAAAATGAACTATTAAGAATATAACTTTATGATCAATTCTTGAAAACAAAAGCCTCCAAGCAACAAATATTGATGGCATCTTATGATATCAAGGAGGACAAGATGATTTTTACTCATTTCAAGCCTAAATTTCCACACCCCAGATCATCTGCAGACTACATAAAGACAAACATGGAAGTCCTCTCCAAGGTCATACATCCCATGGATCAAATTGAACTGCATAAGCAAACAGGGGAAAGGTTTATGCCACACTTACAGACAAGGCCATGCTGGCCATCAGTTAAAAGAATCATTGAAAAATACAAATACTCAATTAGATCTGGAAAGGATGTCCTCTACTGCCAAGGATAACCGAATAAAAATGTTGGAGGACATTATTATCGATCTAGGACATGATCCTAATGACACAAAGGGTATCAAGGCCCTTATGAAGAAGAAGGAGGATGATATTGCTGCACTCAGAAAGCAGGCAAAGCTGCCTACAACCATTCACCCTCAAACTGCAGAACTTGTACAAGAAAAACAGGTTGATGAAACCATGGATCTACTTCTAAAGATGAATCAAAGAATACTACAGATGGAGGCAGAATTGGAAAAGGCCTTGCAAGATAAGAAAGGGGAGTCAACCTCCCAACCCCCTCAAACATCTACAACTCTTGGCCCTGCTCCTCATACACAAACAACAGCAACCCCTCCTGCCATTCTAGCACCTACAACGACTACATCAATTACAGATGTAACAGCAGCAACAACAACAGCACCAGAATCTAGTATGAGTATGGAGGACCTAATGAAAGTTGTTAAGGAGCTTGAAATTCAGGTGATAGAGGTAAAAGAGGCCAAAGAAAGGCTGGCCAAACTAGAGGCCAGTTATGACAAGTCCAAAATGACAGTGGCCAAGAAGCAAAGGGAAATAAAATCCCTAGAGACCAGAGTGAAGGCCTTAGAAAAAGAACTATCTATAGACAAAACTCTGGCTGAGATGAAAAAGATTTTGTGGGCCAAAATTGGCCAATCAATCAATGACCAATGGCGATCAATACAGGCTATACATGAGCAAATTGAATTAATAGGCATGGCTCAATTTGGAATTCAGAAGGCCAGAGAAGCATTGGGGATTATGCCTGAGCAGGCCAACAAGATGATTCATTTCCTTACACTCACACCAAGGAAGAATTGGTAGCACTGGACACACACAGTCGAATAGACACTATCTTGACAATAAAGAAAGTGCTGATCTTGAGAAATTTCACACAGACTCTAGAAAGGAAATGTCAGGAGATGCAGGCAGAAGTAAATGATTTTAGGACAAAAATAACAGCATTGCAAAGTAGAGGATTACCCAGCCTAGTGACTGGTAATGGAAAACTATTGTCCTGTGAGAAATACACCACCAGAATCAACAATTATGTTGAAAATCAAATTATAGCATCTACTAGCTCCACAGAAGAAGCAGGACCTCCCTCTGGGCAATCTCTATATGATAAATTGGAGAATCTATTTTTTGTTGAGCATGAGATTAATCATCTGTTTGAAGTGCCTCAAAATTTCTATAGATATACTGACGCAGATGAAACACTCATAAAGATAAGGAGACATCAGCTACCTCCAGCTGATTGGTGGCAAGCAATGCTGGAAGTATTGCCCAGGTAATTTTGGTCTACTCTTCCTTTTGTCAACTTCAGATCTCAGTCACAATACAGGTCAACAAAGAATCAAACACACAGTTACTACAGAAGGCATCAAGGGAGTGACTCAACAAAACACTAAGACAGTGTGCTCAGCGAATGCAGATTAAAGACGCAGCTACAACCAACTTTGTTGACCCAAAAAAGTCAAACTTGTCTGACAAAAGACAGCTGCCACACCAATATTAACTGCTGCAGTTATTTCTTTCATTTACTTCTTTGACAGAGTTGGTGATGTAATTTATTACACAATGACTCATCATCTAGATATTTTGTCTCCTATTTTTCTATATATATCCCCCCATAGAACGTATTGCGGGTCGGTTTTTGGTGAATCTCTCTCTGAAGAGCTGCATTGTATATCTCAGACTTTTTGATAATATAAATTGCTGGTGAAGTTCCTGATCTCTGTACTGTCTGAAGGTGGAAATGAAGGACTGTGTTACACTGCAGAATTCCTGTGTCACTTAATGGAACAATAAGTTACTCTGAACTATGTTTTGTTTTTCTGTGTATGCATAAATTTCACATATGTTTCATGATCATAGAAACAAGGAAAAAGAATAGTTTAGGACTTGTTTAAATACACCCTCTACTCAATCTCTGTTTCTAAATATGTTTTCTTCAGAATTAGCCATGGATATGAATTCTTAATTGCTCATATTTAAACTAATTCTCTCACTGTGAGTATTGTTTAGGAATTCTCAACTACTCCTAAATAATACTCCCACTTTCTCCCCCAATTAGCATAGTGAAAGATTCTTGACTGCCTTTCACTCACTAATCTCATGCTTTCATAACCCAAAATTTGAATAATTGTTCCACAAAATGCCTATCTGGCTTTGCAACAATACCCTTCCCTCAAAGAAATACTTCAGCAGTACACCATCATGAACTCCATTGCCCAATGGTTCAGTCTGCTCTGTAAGTTGTACACCAGCTCAGTTTGAATTCACCACCCAACCAAAATCTAAAACAAAATCAGTGTGCGATAACTAGCCTAAAATCACCCACAATAATGCTAAACTATAAAGAGAGAGCCCTCTCTGGTTGCAAGTAGGCTAGGACCTGTAACTAAAAGACTGGTTAGTGGTTACCCCGGTCGTATTCCCTATAGGAAGTAGGGAACAACCTGAGTGCTAACATCATTGGCGACTCCATTGGGGACTCCCTCAGTTTCAATCTACAACTTAGAAAAGACCAAGCTTCCTGTTGTTCAAACAAATCTCCTGGGAAATACTGCTTAGAAGTTGTGATTGTCAAGCCTCTCATTAGACACTAAGAAAACAAAGTCAAAAGTTGGTTCCAAAGAAGAAAACTCGTTACACCAGGTCAAACCCTGACCCAGATCCTCCAACCACTTTTGAAAATCCCAATTTAATCCCAAAGGTCTTTAAGAAGAAAGAGCAACAAGAGGATTTTTCTGACTCAAGCCCTGAAGCCGTTCAGCAAAGCTATATTCCTACCCCTGCTAAAGTGTCAGTTCATCCTCATATTACTCCTACTTCTACTAGTTCTTCATCCACTTCCCAAAGCAACTTCCCCACTTCTCAATACACTTTACATCTTACTCCTATTATCCCTGTTGTTCCAGCTGTTCCAATCCTTCTTGCTGTCCCATTTATCTCTGCAAATATGGCTAACAGATATGCCCCTTTACACTTGTCTGCCAATCCAGGGGCTATGCCAAAAGATTATCAAAGCAAGATCACTTACTTTGATGGTATTGGTTCTTATAAAGCCAAACAACACACCAATAAAATGCAAGACTATTTTGAGAACTATGAAATTGATGATGAGGATGTAAGGATGAAAATTTTTGTCCAAAGTTTAACTGGGGATATAAGGACCTGGTTTAGGTCATTAGCTGCACATTCTATACTCAATCCTGATGCCTTATACCTGAGCTTCTTAAACAGATGGAAAAAGAAGAAAGACCCTTTACACATCCTAACTGAGTATGATAATCTAAAACAGGGTCCACAAGAAACAGTTCAAGACTATTGTGCTAGATTCAACAATGTATACAACGCCATTCCTCAGAACTTAAGGCCCCCGCCTGACTTGGCCCTAATCAAATTCCCCGATGGTTTTGATTCAAATATGGCATATCAGTTAAGAGAAAGAGCACCCCCTAGTCTGGCAGACATGCAGAATGTAGCTGTCAGTGTGGAGGCAAACCTGATTGCTAAGAGAAATAGAGCTAAAAATGAGAGAAGAACAACATTTAAAGAGGAACCTTCAGCTTTTGAGAAAAAACTAGATGCAATCATCAAAGGTATGGACAGGTTAGGAGATAGAGTTGAGACCATTGAAAGAAAATCCTCTTGGGAAGGTGTTGTGGCCACCAACAACCCCCCTCTTTGTTTGATATTAGCAATAACACCAAGCAAATGGGGACCCGTAATAAAAAATCCAAACAAACATTTTATGAAAATTTTTGTATTCAACTCCTTAAAACTTTATCGCATCGCGAGAAGAGAATGAAACATTTTCTTATGAGCATAATAAATTGCGAAGAAGTGACACGAAATTCATCGCATCGCATTCATTATGAAGTGCTCTTAAATGAAAAAACTTAAGAAATCTCCGACGGCCGATATGCGACGTCGCATATCGAAACATCACGTAAGTAGCACACAATGATTGAATGACTAAATGCGATCTGCGATCTGTGATGCTGCGATCTGAGATAAATGCGATTTGCGAAAATTCACGATCATAATTTTCTGCGATGATACATCTTGACGACGCGATCCGTGATGCTGCGATGCGAGTCGCAGAAATCACCCATCGCGAATTTTCCTCGGCGCAGTATTCAAGGAAAGTTGTCCATAAACCAAAATTGGGCGCGCGCCTTAAAAGAAATTAATGATTGTATGCCAAAGTATTCAGGAAGGACAATTTTGTGTTTTTCGAAGAGTCAGTTCGCTATGGGTGTCATGATAATGCATTCATAAGAGCTTAAAGCTTTCATGTCAATATTTATTATCATTACTCTTTTCCTTTGCATAAACTGTAAGACAGGAAATAACATGAAGCAATGTGCAAGAAACATCTAAGGAAAAGGGGAAAGCATCAATGCTCGGAGAACAGAGAAGAGATCCCTTCAGAAACGGATGCCACATGTGAGAGGACCACAGATTCCAAAGTATCACTCAACAGATGCTGATGTCAATAGGCCATCTAAAGCTCAGAGTCAAAGACACACAAAAGCAACATGTTTACAAAAGAGGCGCTAAAGAATGAAAACGCACCAGAAAAGTCCTGAACAAATACCGGAGGTGGTTTTCGATGCAGAAAATTGTTCAGAGAGTAAAGTCCCTAACTTGTTCAGTCATTCGCAAGGCCAGAAACCGAAATAGCAAAAGAAGAATCGGTTTGAGAGAAATTTGAGTTATTACCAAGTATAAACGCAGTGAATACACCCAGCCAGAGGAAGATCCTCGGAAATATCTTCTAGTTTACCAGAAAGTGGTGCCAACACTTGTTATTTCTATTTTCATAGCTCAAACGAAAGCGGAAGGCAACCAGCCGACTCTTCCCAGGCGAATGTTGCATGCTTGCAGCACTAAGGAGAAAATACAGAAATGGTTTGGAATTAGATTCAATTTTTAGAAATAGTTTGCTTTATCAGAAGGGCAGTCATTTCAAACCGTATCCTAAATTTATGTAATTAAGTTAATTAGTTAGCAATATTTAAACCCTTCTCAAGTATTTAGAGAAGGGTCCGGAAATTTGTCAAAAACCTGTCCTCAGAACATGCACTTCTGCACCCTCAGAGGAGGTTTTGATGAATGGATGGATCAAGATTTATTAATGTTTGCATTTGATGTCTGCTACTGATGTTGCACTTTGTACTCTTAGTGGATGTTAAATCAAGGAGAGATAAATCAATTGTCGCTTGAAGCTCATGAGTAGGACTAGTTATAAATGGTACTTTTATCTCTTAACCATTTCTGCTTATGCGTTAAAGTGATATTCATTTTTCAGTTGTTTATATATTA
>APFE030293252.1:0-28106 GCA_000404065.3 Pinus taeda | reverse complement strand
TCGGCCAACTACTATCCGCAAGGTAATGGATTAGCTGAGTCAACAAATAAAAACCTAATCAGGATTATTAAAAGAACAGTTGACCAGAACCAAAAGAATTGGCACAAAACTTTGGTAAATTCTTTATGGGCATATATAATAACGAAGAAAGCTTCACTCGGCACCTCTCCCTTAATTTAGTTTATGGGAAGGAAGTGGTTCTTCCAAGTCACTTAGTGATCCCCTCCTTGTCTTTAGTACAATACATCGATGAAGTATCTACTTCCTCCTTACAATTAAGACAAATGGAAATAATTAAATTAGAAGAATGACGAGAACAAGCTAAGAAAACCCATGCTCATCACCAAGCGCTAATAAAATCCTCTTTTGATTCAAGCATAATGACCAGAATTTTTTTTCAGATGGGAGATCTAGTTTTGAAATGGGATAAAGATCATGAAGAAAAGGGAAAACATACAAAATTTCAGAAGATGTGGCTTGGTCCTTTTCAGATTGTAGAAGTCATATGCCCATCAACGTTTGTGTTGCAGGATTTAGCAGGTAGAAAGGATTTTTTGCCTGTTAATGGACAGATCCTTAAAATATATTTTCCATAGAAGATTACTCTTCTATTTTGTAGGATAGTTTTCGTTTTTTTTTTTCTCTTTCTTATAAATAAAACCAATTGTGGATGGTTACTATAGGGGTTCACGAAAAAAGACACCAATTCTCTATCAGATTTTGATTTCTTCGCTTGTACAAATAGTAAAATTTTTTGAAAAATCTGATCTTTATTATTGACAGATAGAGTTAACTTTAGCCTAGATATGATACTAGTTTCAACTTCAAAAAATTTGATGAAAGCAACCTTTGGAAAAAAATTGTTTTATATCAGCACAATGAAAGGTATCAATAACAAAATAAATATTCTCTATAAAACTACTGTTTTCAAACTCTATTGTTGTCATCCAGAGCTTTCTTAAGGAAAAACAATGATTTCCTCCCTGCTAAAGGAAATCGCAGCATTCAGAGAAACAATCTGAGAAAACAATATATCTCAAAGAATAAGAGGTCTCATCACGAGCCGGCTTATCATGATCATAGATATTATAACTTGTTGACTTTGCCAATACTGTCCACCAAAACAGGGCAACGACTCAAGATTGTTGCAATCAAAAGACAAGGGGTCTCATCACGAGCCAGCTTGTTCAGCAAAAGTGTAAATCAAGTGAATGTCTGTGTCATAATTTGGCCACCAAACCAAGACATTGTTCTTTAGAGAATAAAAAAGGAAAGAGTGTCAAAATGGGTTTTTCTCTGAAAGGTTGTAAATAGCCTTAAGCAGGATAAAGGATCATTGCTGGGTAACAGGTAACCCTGTCGAGGCTACGGACGTCTGCTGGCAGCAGAGGCTCTACCTACGACAAATGAGCATATTTTAAAAAGCCAGCACACAGAGAAGACCTTATTTTATCTTTAAAAGACCAAGTAATGGCTGATGTAAATACAAGGACTAAGCCTGAGGAAGCAAACGATTGGAATAGAAAAGGGTTGAAACAAAATATCATTGATAGGATAAGGCATAATGTACTCTATCTGTCTATAACAAAATTTAGAATTATGAAAATTTTTCTACTTCAAAAGTTAAAATTCAATAGAAAAGTAGAGATATCTGGTTCTTCCCAGTGAATCGCCATTGTTGTGGCCACCAACAACCCCCCTCTTTGTTTGATATTAGCAATAACACCAAGCAAGTGGGCACCCTTAATAAAAAATCCAACCAAACATTTTATGAAAATTTTTGTATTCAACTCCTTAAAACTTTATCACATCGCGAGAAGAGAATGAAACGTTTTCTTATGAGCATAATAAACTGCGAAGAAGCAACGCAAAATTCATCGCATCGCATTCATTATGAAGCACTCTTAAATGAAAAAACTTAAGAAATCTCCGACGGCTGATATGCGACGTCGCATATCGCAACATCGCGTAAGCAACACACAATGATTGAATGACTAAACGCGATCTGCAATGCTACGATCTACGATAAATGCGATTTGCGAAAATTCGCAATCATGATTTTCTACGATGACACATCTTGACGACGCGATCCGCGATGCTGTGATGCGAGTCGCAGAAATCACCCATCGCGAATTTTCCTCGGCGCAGTATTCAAGGAAAGTTGTCCGTAAACCAAAATTGGGCGTGCACCTTAAAAGAAATTAATGATTGTACGCCAAAGTATTCAGGAAGGACAATTTTGTGTTTTTCGAAGAGTCAGTTCGCTATGGGTGTCATGATTATGCATTCATAAGAGCTTAAAGCTTTCATGTCAATCTTTATTATCATTACTCTTTTCCTTTGCGTAAACTGTAAGACAGGAAATAACATGAAGCAATGTGCAGGAAACATGTAAGGAAAAGGGGAAAGCATCAATGCTCGGAGAACAGAGAAGAGATCCCTTTAGAAACGGATGCCACATGTGACAGGAGCACAGATTCCATAGTATCACTCAACAGATGCTGATGTCAATAGGCCATCTAAAGCTCAGAGTCAAAGGCACACAAAAGCAGCATGTTTACAAAAGAGGCGCTAAAGAAGGAAAACGCACCAGAAAAGTCCGGAACAAAGAACGGAGGTGGTTTTCGATGCAGAAAATTGTTCAGAGAGTAAAGTCCCTAACTTGTTAGTCATTCGCAAGGCCGGAAACTGAAATAGCAAAAGCAGAATCAGTCTGAGAGAAATTTTAGTTATTACCAAGTATACACGCAGTGATCACACCCAGCCAGAGGAAGATCCTCGAAAATATCTTCTAGTTTACCAAAAAGTGGTGCCAGCGCTTGTTATTTCTATTTTCATAGCTCAAACGAAAGCGGAAGGTGACTAGCCGACTCTTCCCAGGTGAATGTTGCATGCTTGCAGTACTAAGGAGAAAATACAGAAATGGTTCGGAATTAGATTCAATTTTTAGAAATAGTTTGCTTTATCAGAAGGGCGGTCATTTCAAACTGTATCCTAAATTTATGTAATTAAGTTAATTAGTTAGCAGTATTTAAACCCTTCTCAAGTATTTAGAGAAGGGTCCAGAAATTTGTCAAAACTTGTCCTCGGAACATGCACTTCTGCACCCTCAGAGGAGGTTTTGATGAATGGATGGATCGAGATTTATTAATGTTTACATTTGATGTCTGCTACTGATGTTGCACTTTTGTACTCTTTGTAGATGTTAGAACAAGCAGAGATAATCATTTTTGCTTGAAGCTTATGAGTAGGATTAGTCATAAATGGTACTTTTATCTCTTGGCCATTTCTGCTTATATTCTTAAAGTGATATGCAGTTTTCAGTTGTTTATATGTTATTGCATGAATGTATGAGTTACCATTTGGCACTTCTGTACGGTGGAGTCATTTATTTATGTCTGATATATGAATAACTTATTATGTGATATGCTATTCACAACTGTTTTGCCTAACTTCTTATGCAAAGTGGTTTACCTTAATTGATTTCTATTCTTATAACAGTTGAATGATCTTTATTACCAGTTATTGCTTGAAATTTGTTTAGATCGCATAATAGAAGAAATACACCCCGGGTTAGCATAGATTAGATGTGTTGTTTCTCATTAGATTACAATAGCATAGAGTTAGTTTAAAAGTCTGAATTAAATTAGCTTTAAGTACTCTTAGATCAACATCATCCAACTATGCACACACACACACCCTTAGATTGGGAAACTGGTCCCATTATCCCCAGTCGGATCCGCTATACCAAATGGATAATGAGCTGCCAACCAAGGTCCGGACCGGGTGGGTATCCCCTTTGTTGTCGACCCGATTTTTGGGGCTTCAACAGAAGGACAAACAAGCAACACTACTAGGAATCCTAATTTTAGAAAAAATCAAAACCCAAAGTCTGGGAGGATTGGTCCTGATCAAAATATCAGACCTCCATTTCAAGAGAACTATGCAGAAGCCTCAACCTCTAATGAACAAATAGAAGATCCCCACATCAATCTGATGGGTTTGGACAGTGAGCAACAAGTATTCTTAACAAAAGATGATCAACAAGCCCAAGAATGTAAACAATTTCAAACAAAATCTGGTGATTCATTTGATTTCAGAGAAGGGTATGATACAACATTCTATGAGGTACACAAACAATATAAATTAAAAAGCAGAACTATAGATGTGCCTGAACTTACCAAACCAGCACATGCCAAATTTCCTAAGAAACCCAATGATAAAACTGTCTTAACAGACTCCTCAGATAAAAAACTCCAAAGGGAAGTCACAGTGGAAGATGTATCTGATGTACAACCTTCAGTAAATTCTTCATCTACACCCTTTCTTTCAACAGAACTCTTGCACAAACCTCCAGAAAAGGAGCACAACTCAGACATACCTCATAATAGTGTACCTGCTCAAGAGAAGGTCACCCAAAACTCAGCAGAAAAAGAAAATTTGCTACTCAAAATATAAAGGTTCAGATGGAAAAGCATTTCAATTTAGAAACGGAAATTGGCAAGCTTAAAATAGCCATTCCTCTTTCTGAACTAGCCAAACATGGGGTCTTTAGACAACAAATCAATAGGTCATTGCAAGTACCAGAAAATAGGGATGCAGTTAATGTTCTGGATGATCAGCCAGAACTGATTTTTGGCTCAGAAGTCAATGGAAAATTAGTGGATGGAGGTATCCCTCCTTTTTATGTAAGCCTAAACATTCATGACAAAATATTACACAATGCCATGTTTGACTCAGGTGCCTCCCATAATCTAATGCCCAAGTCAGTAATCGAAAAACTTGATATAGACATCACAAGACCTTATAAAGACTTGTTTTCATTTGATTCTAGCCAGGTAAGATGTCTAGGCCTTATGAAGGACCTTTGTGTATCCTTAGTCCAATACCCAGCTAAAACAATTTTGATGGATGTGGTAGTACCTGACATTCCACCCAAGTATGGTATGCTTTTATCCAGATCATGGGGTGCCAAACTCCAAGGATCTTTGCAGCTAGACATGTCATATGCCACAATTTCAGTCTTTGGCCAGCCAAAGAGATTATACCGAGAAACATTGATGAAATATGTGGTTAGCAGTCAAGAGAAGCCCCAAAACTTTCCAATCTACTCCATTCATTCAGAACTGGACTCATTTATATTATACAATGCTGATATGTATCCTAAAACTGAGGTCAAGCTCCTAAAAACAATAGAAACAAGAAACATAAACGAGCAGTCCAGTGCCCAAGTTCAAAAGATCATTGATATGATTAAAACAACAAAGCCAACTAATATATCACATGAATTACAAAAGCCAAACATGCCCACTAAACAAACTTGTGAACCTATTGAAACAAGCATTGATTAGGAAGTCTTGTGGTATTTAGAATTTGATGGGTTAGTAAACAAACTAGGAGCAGGGGCAGGGGTTTGGATACACAATACACAGAATGACCATGCTCGAGGTCATGCATATAGACTTAATTTCAGATGTACAAACAATATGGCCGAATATGAAGCCCTTTTGCTAGGTCTAAAACTGATTAGGAGTCTTGGGATAATCAAAGTTTCCATTTTAGGTGATTCATATTTAATGATACAGCAGATGAAGGGAAATTTTTTTACAAATGATCTCAGGCTAAGGTCTTACAGAGCAGCAGCAACTGAGTTACTCAGTAGCTTCTTGGAATTTCAGCTTACCAAAATACCTAGAAGCCATAACTTACATGCACATAGTTTGGCAACTTTTGCAAGCACCTGTAAACTTCCTTTTGGGCCTAACCACCAGTTCACTGCTGAGATTAAACATAGGCTTGCTGTCCCAGATAATGTAAAGAATTGGCAAGTATTTGAGAATGATACACAAATAAATAATTTTCTAACCATGGAAGAATAATTCTCAAGCATAAACATAGACACAAGCACTAGGGATGATAAATAACAAACTGATAAAGTGAAAACTAATATATCAGCTGAAACCGCAAATGTGATGTTACATCCAACAACCTTTGACTGTGCCAATTTGCAGAAGCTAAAACAAGCAGACTTCGATGAAATAATTGAAGAAGAATCTGAAGTAATTGAACTAAAGGATAATTTCCTGCCCACAGGCTTAACTCCTTTAGAAGACATTTTTGGCTCAAATGACATCCCTAAGAAGCCAAATATGCAACCCATAAATGTAGAAATTGAGGAGTGTAACATTGGGACCACTGAAAATTCCAAAATGATAAAGCTTTCCAGAACCTTACCTCCTGACAAGAAATCAAAATACATTGAACTGTTTAAAGAGTTTCAAGATGTGTTTGCCTGGAGTTATGAAGACCTCTAATCCTATGATACTTCAGTCATCCAACATACTATACCCTTGAAAGAAAACCAGAAACCTTTTAAACAAAAGTTGAGGAGAGTGAATCCAATCCTTCTTCCCCTAATTGAAAAGGAAGTGAAACGAATGTACGAAGCTGGAATTATTGCACGTATAAGATTTTCTGAATGGATTTCAGACTTTGTACCCACAAGAAAGAAAATTGGGGAGATAATACTTTGTGTTGACCTCATAAATTTGAACAAAGTCTCTCTCAAATACCACTACCCCTTACCAAAAATGGATCACATCTTACAGAGGGTAGTGGGAGCTTCAAGGATCTCACTATTGGATGGTTTCTCAGGATTCAATCAGATTCTAGTTCACCCAGATGATCAAGATAAAATAGCCTTTGATACACCTTGGGGAACCTTTAAATATGTCAAAATGCCTTTTGGACTCAAGAATGCAGGAGCCACATTTCAGAGGGAAATGGACATAGCCTTCGCTAAAGAAATCCATGACTTTTTAGTCATATATCTTGATGATCTCACAGCTTTCTCAAAATCAGACCAAGAACATTTAGAACATCTCAGACAAGTGTTCTTAATTTGCAAAAAATATGGCATATCTTTGAACCCAAAGAAATCACTATTTGGCCTAGAAGAGGGCAAACTCCTAGGTCATATAATTTCAAAAGATGGTATAAGAATTGACCCTGATAGGATTCAAGCTATCCTTCAAGTCCCTCATCCATGAAACATCAAAGAATTACAAGCTTTTATAGGAAAGATCAATTTCCTAAGAAGATTTTTCCTAACTTGGCCGAACTAAGGACTGTTGAGTAACATGCTCAAGAAAGATGCCAAAGTCAAATGGACAGTAGAAGCCAAGCAGGCCTTTGAGGAAATCAAGGTAGCTTTAACAAGAACACCTGTTCTCACAAGTCCTAGATTTGACAGAGACTTTATAATTTTTCCTTTGCATCTGAACATACAATTGTTGTTGTCTTATTACAAAAGGATGACTCAGGATGTGAGAAACCCATTGCTTTTTTCATCAGAGCCCTTAGATATTCCCCACTTAAATACCAGATCATGGAAAAGCAAGCATATGCCCTTGTAAAGGCCATGAAGGACTTTAGAATCTATATCTTGTACTCTCACATAATTGCATATGTTCCCAATGCAATGGTCAAAGACATTTTAACTCAAGAGGGAATTGAAGGTAAAAGGGGCAAATGGATAGCCAACATTTTGGAATATGACATAGAGATTAAACCAACAAAACTTATAAAAGGACAAGGGTTAGCTAAACTAATTACTGAAACCAATTTCCAATCCCTTGACATCAATGAACTGGATAATGAACAGGAGATGGCGACTCCACAGATCAATCAGGCCTTCTTACAATCACCTTGGTATGCTGACATATGTTTTGTATTGTTAAACCTGCAAGCTCCTCCAGGGTTATCCAGAACCAAAAAGAGATTTTTGAAGATGAAAGCCTCAAAGTTTTGTATCATAGATAATGTATTATTTTGGAAAAATCATGAAGGTATTTTGCTTAATTGTTTAACCTTGGATGAAACTGATAAAGTTCTTAGAGAATTTCATGCAGGGGATTGTGGAGGGCACCTATATTGGAAACCAATAGCAGATAAAATCCTAAGGGCTAGATTTTATTGGCCCTCCCTGTTTGCTGATTCAAAAAAGTTTTTGATGTCATGTCATAAATGTTAGATCTTTGAAGGAAAGAAAAATTTGTTGCCTTTACCCCTCAAACCTATTTCAACTGAAAAACCATTTCAACAATGGGGTTTAGACTTCATTGGGGAAATTCATCCTTCATCCTCTGGCCAGCATAGATGGATTTTGACAGCTACAGATTACTTTACCGAATGGATAGAGGCCATACCTTGTAGACAAGACAATGACTCAATCATCATGCAATTCCTAGAAACCAATATCTTGTCTAGATTCGGCTGCCTAGAAAAAATCATTATAGACAATGCAACTGCCTTCAAATCTAAAAGAATGATCAATTTCTGTCACAAATATCATATTACTCTAGGTCATTCCACAACCTATTATCCTCAAGGCAATGGCCTAGCCGAGTCCTCCAACAAAAGCCTCATTAACATCATCAAAAAGATCTTGGAGGAGAACAAAAAGAATTGGCATAAGAAGCTGGTAAATGCACTATGGGCAGATAGATTGACCACTAAAAGATCTATTGGTACAAGTCCATATGAATTGGTATATGGTCTAGAAGCTATTTTCCCTTCATCCCTTGGGATCCCTGTGATCAAATTGCTGCAGGAGATACAAGCAGAACCTAATGACATCCAGAAAAGGATCAATCAAACAATTCACTTGCAGCAAACAAGGGAAGAAGTGTATCATAGAACCCAGGTTCTACAAGAGAAGCTGAAAAGGATGTTTGACAAAAGAAAAAAATATGAAGACTTCTTTATAGGAAACAAAGTACTAAAATGGGATTCTAGGAGGGAAGACAAAGGGAAACATGGAAAATTTGATTTTCTTTGGAAAGGACCATTTGTGATTCAAGATGTACAGGGCAATAACACCTTTTTTCTGAAGAGTCTGGATGGTTCAAATAGTGAGGAAGGCCCAGTGAATGGGAGAATGCTCAAGCACTATTATGATCCATGAACACAAAACAATTACATATTGTACATAAATATGTGTATTTTTAGCATTTTTCATTTACAACAGTTAGATAGAGAACCAATGACAAGCAGTCATACAAACTAGCAAGACACAAAGTGGTAATTCTTGCACAAATCAAGTCAAAAGATACTGCACGCAAGTTGATAAGATTTAGGTCAAAGGTATCCATGATAAGGAAGGTTCACTGTAGCAAGATTTGAAAGATAAAGCCATCTGACCTGTTGTTCTTGGCTTTCCACTAGGAAAAGCCATTCCCGAGTGGAGCCACTTTTAGGTTCCTATACCAATAGGTTTCATTTTTCATGATTGACAGTGGAAAGGCTAAATATGTTCATCATTGCATCTTGCAAAGGTTCCATATTTTGTATACAGATTAGGAAAATTAAAATATGAAAAGAGGGTATGCCTTAAAAGAATAATCAAAAGGCAAGGAAATCAATTAGTCAGAAAGAATAGTGAAAATGAACCCCAAATCAAAGACCAGGAAAGTGGCCAGTCAAAATGCCACTTCCATCTTATTGGCAGCATCACAATGTGCAAATACTGGTGCTAATCATACTTGATGGATGGCCCAACAGTTCAATCTGGACCATGCCATGTTTAAATTGTTTGTTGCAGAATAGAGAATGATTCTTGTCCAAACAGCTCAAGCTTGGAAAATGACTAGCTAGGTAGAGAAATGAAGGAGCCCAACTGCTTAATCTGGGTCCTTGGAAGAGATAAGGGTAGATTTAGATAGGAGGGCAGTCAAAAGAAAAGAGGATAATCAGGGTTTGCTAATCTAAGTGCACCCAGTTAAAATGAAGAAAAAATGTTAGGATTATCAAGCTGGGTAGGTAGTGTGAGGTTGCAGAAGTAAAAATGCCATTACCATTTGGCTTATCAAAGAAGAACTCATCCCATTCATGGTATTGGCACCATGGCAGAGGTCTGATGACATAACAATGCAAGCATGACTAATTTCCCTTTTCCCCGAAAGCTCATTTACTAACACTCCCCAAAGACCTTGGGATCTCCCCAATAGTCTTATTTCACTTCATTCCAGTACCAATTCCAAGTCAAACTCTCAGTTGACTAAAGGAAAAGAAGCCACATTTCTTGTGTAAAATTCACTATTCTGAATTCCATTTCTCTAATATGACTAAGTTTCATTTCATGGTCTTAGTATTTTCCCCTGCATTTTCACCTCACAAAGTCATATTAACAGCTAATTTTATTATTTAGCTCCTTAACACTGCTCCCCTTCCCTAGTTCTACAAAAAACTATATAAAATCCCAAAAAGCTATTTAATATCCCACCCCATAGCAATATAGCTATATAAGTTAGTCTTGGGAAATATTTAGTCCATTTGGGACTAATATTAACCCTCCCCCACCCTAAAGACTATGGGTTTTGATTAAACCCTTGGGTAAAAAATCAATTACCATAGTGCCCCCTGCTCACAAGCCCTGTTTTTATCCCTCTCGCGCTAATGTATTTGTTTATAATGTTTGAAATAAACAAATATAAAATGGGCACACATTATAACCTCGCCAAACCAAAGTTTAAACCCACCCCCGCCTTTATTTTTAATGTTTTTTTTAATTGGCGGGCTCCACAGTTAACCTTTCGCCGCTCCATAACCCCCGTCAGTCGTCTGATCGTTGGCCCCCCCAGATCCAAGGGTGGTCATTTTCACCCAAAAGTCGACGGATGTTTAGCGTCCAGGGGATTGGCGGTTTTGCCGCCGTACCCCCGCCATGCATCGCCTTCCCGGGGTGTTCGGAGGCCCCTCCCCCGATACCGCTCATGCCGAAAGGTGGTGCGGGGAGAATACCGGATACCGCCCTCTACCTCGACATCAGCACCACGTCATCTCTGATGTCATCGCCAGCGTCCATGCCCTGCCTCCGTGACATTGCCACCTAATCCACCCAGGTCCACGTCATGTCGCCATGTCCCGTGCCACCTCACCCCCCATGTCAGAGGTCCATGTCATCATGCTGTACTTGAGACCCATCGATGATGTCATGCTGACGTCATCACCAAAAAGCGCCAAAAAGTTCCGAATTTACATAAAACAACACAAAAAGGACTGTTTTATATCATTTTCACTCCTTGTTTCGGGAGCGTTGTCCATGTCGTTGACGTCGATTTTCCACCCAACCTGGAATTTGACCGTCCAAGCTGCTGCCACCTGCAAATTCAACTCAATTACTCACCATTGTTCCAGCTCAACACCCTCGGCATCGTGAAAACCAGGTATTTTCCCACAGTCAACCTTTCTACCCCTGTTTTCACCATTTGGTCCATTTTTTACCTGCATAAAAGTCTGTTAGCACCCAAACTGAGCCAATTATGCACCTACTTGTTGTCTAAACTTTCTGGTTAGCATCCTCTGCCCACAAGGCTCAGTAAAACCGCATCGGTCCGCGAAATTCACTTGAAAAATTGGCTTTAAGAGCTCGTGCTACCAACACAGGTCCTCAAAGTTGTTCATTATCCACTCCCACCAGACTTCTCTCTGCAAAAGTCCACCTTCTCAGCTCAGGGACATCTTTATTTTGCCCTACAGTTGCCCCACAAGTTTGTCAACCAGAGATAAAGTCTGTTGAAACTCTATAATCTCTCCTTTGACAAACATTGCAAATAGCTAAAGCCACTACCAAATACAAATTCACCTTGCAGTCTGCAATAATTGTACTGAATCCTAGCCCCAAGTATCAACACAGAAAATATTTCAATATGGTTGCTCCAGCTGCTTTAAATGTTGCTCCTATCAATGCACCTAACAAGGAACTTGAGGCACTCCCTTTAGTTGAAAGTGATTACCTCATTCAGGATTTGGTTGGGGACAGAAACCACTTACAGACCTTCTTCTAGCTGAGGAATAGCTACTTAAGAAACAGTGACATGTATGGCATCTGGGAGTCAAATTTGCACAACTATTTCTGTCCTTCTGTAAATATTTTTCCTGAAATAATTCACCTCTATGCTGAAAATTATGACCCAAGCCTCAGAGCTGTCAAGTCTCCATCTGGGAGCATACTCTTTCATATAACTCCTGATTCCATTAATCAGATGCTCAATTTCAAACAGACCCAATTGTTCATCCCTTTTTCCATCAAATACCTGCTGGATGAAGTCCCCAAACTCTCCAGCACTGAGATTGCCAGAATTGCCAAGACCTTCATGAGAGCAGACCGCCAACCTACAGGGCCACCTCCTTTCCTATATGTCAATTTCAATGAGGTAGGCAAGCTGCTTGTAGACATGATATCCTCTGTGCTAGTTTTCTAAACAAGTGAGCACATTGATGAAACAATGTTGGTTCTTTTGTCTGCATATAGCCTTGGAAAGCCCCCTACTGTCAAATATAACGATGCTAAGTTCATTTTCAATAAAATACATGACCAACTGCTAAAGCTGGACAAGGAAGCAGTATTCAAATATTCATCATATATCTATCACCTGTTCATGTATTATCAGACAGATTGCTTCCAATGCCCCATCAAAAAGCTAGATTCACAAGGTGAAAGGAGGTCTGTTATCTTTTGGTCTTCAGTTTTTCATCAAGTTCAGAACTCTCCCTATTCTTACTATGAGTTCATTGGCCAATTTGTTTATCCAGCTCATGTCTCTTGAAAAGAACTTCTCCTCCTAGATTGTCATATGACATGCAGAAAATATTGCAATTGTCCAACAATTATAAAATAGGTGATTGGTATTTATACCAAAATCACACTGTCATTAGGATCTATGGTTGTGAGCTCTATCCCTACAGGCTCCCTAGATATGTACCCATGAGATTGTTTGCCTTGGAATATTATAGGCAACTCATTAATTCATATCTTACTCATTTTCATAGTGCCAAGAAGAAAGCTAACCTGAAATTCAAAGACCATCTAGGCCCCTTTATCAGGAACAAGAAAGATGGTTGGCAAGAGGCTGATAAAATATTGGGGACACAACTCAAACTAAAAAGGAGTTTCTGGTGGGTCCCTTATGACCCTGATGGCTTTATCAGTGCTAGAAGAGTCAAATATAGATTGTTATCCTATAAGCATTTTCCAATTCCACAAATTGAGAAATATGCCAACAAAGATGAGTGGGTGCCAGGCACATTAATTGAAGAATTCACTCAAGAAGAGATAATGGAGAAAAATGTCAAAGATTTAGAAAAAACTCTTGAATTGGATTCTTTTCACCAGGTGACATTCAAGCTACCACTCCAAATCGAGGAAGGTACCTCCATAGCCGCAGCTACACAAACTGCCCAGAAAGTATCCACAACAACAACAACTACAGCAAAGGGAAAGGAAGTGATGGATGCATAGCAGGAGACAGAGACAGAACACCCCACCACTTCCAAAGATCAGAGTCAAGGGCAAGCCCCTCTACAGCAAACTGAAACATCACAAATTCCAGTCTTGCAAACTCCTCTTAATGAGGAAAGAGGTAAGAAACGGGATAGAGAGGAGCCCACACCTCCAAGTGGGTCAACACAGCAACCAGAAGCCAGGAGGCAAAGAATTGATCCTCAGGCTAAAGAAGAAATCAGTGAGGAAAGGGTATAGAGCCATAACAGAGAGAGAGAATCCAGCCAGCAGACTACTACCAGCTCATTCCAGCAGGAACAGGGTATGCAGCATAGTACAGAGGTGTCTTCTTCCAGGCAGCAGGGCAAGCGGCTAGTTGGTATCAAAGGAACTTTCAAGGCACAAAATGAACTATTAAGAATACAACTTTATGATCAATTCTTGAAAGCAACACCCTCCAAGCAACAAAGATTGATGGCAGCTTATGATATCAAGGAGGACAAGATGATTTTTACTCACTTCAAGCCTAAAGTTCCACACACCAGACCATTTGCAGTCTACATAAAGACAAACATGGAAGTCCTCTCCAAGGACATACATCCCATCAATCAAATTGAACTGCATAAACAAACATGGGAAATGGTTTATGCCACACTTGCAGACAAGGCCATGCTAGCCCATCAGTTAAAAGAATCATTGAAAAATACAAATACTCAATTAGATATGGAAAGGATGTCCTCTACTGCCAAGGATAACCGAATAAAAACGTTGGAGGACATTATTGTTGATCTAGGACATGATCCTAAGGATCCAAAGGGTATCAAGGCCCTTATGAAGAAGAAGGAGGATGATATTGCTGCACTCAGAAAGCAGGCAAAGCTACCTGCAACCATTCACCCTCAAACTGCAGAACTTGTACAAGAAAAACAGGTTGATGAAACCATGGATCTGCTTCTAAAGATGAATCAAAGAATACTACAGATGGAGGCAGAATCGGAAAAGGCCTTGCAAGATAAGCAAGGGGAGTCAACCTCCCAACCCCCTCAAACATCTACAACTCTTGGCCCTACTCCTCATACACAAACAGCAGGAGCCCCTCCTACCATTCCAGCACCTACAACGGCTACATCAACTACAAATGCAACAACAGCAAAAACAGCAACACCAAAATCTAGTATGAGTATGGAGGACCTAATGAAAGCTGTCACGGATCTTGAAATTCAGGTGACAGAGGTAAAAGAGGCCAAAGAAAGGCTGGCCAAACTAGAGGCTAGTTATGACAAGTCCAAAATGATAGTGGCCAAGAAGCAAAGGGAAATAAAAGCCCTAGAGACCAGATTGAAGGCCTTAGAAAAAGAACTATCTCTAGACAAAAATCTGGCTCAGATCAAAAAGATTTTCTGGGCCAAAATTGGCCAATCAATCAATGACCAATGACGATCAATACAGGCTATACATGAGCAAATTGAATTAATAGGCATGGCTCAATTTGAAATTCAGAAGCCCAGAGCAGCATTGGGGATTATGCCTGAGCAGGCCAACAAAATGATTCATTTCCTTAACACTCACACCAAGGAAGAATTGGTAGCACTGGACATACACAGTCAAACAGACACTATCCTAACAGCAAAGAAAGTGCTGACCTTGAGAAATTTCAAACGGACTTTAGAAAGGAAATGTTAGGAGATGCAGGCAGAAGTAAATGATTTCAGGACAAAAATAACAACATTGAAAAGCAGAGGATTACCCAGCCTAGTGACTGGTACTGGAAAACTATTGTCTTGTGAGAAATACACCACCAGAATCAACAATTATGTTGAAAATCAAATTACAGCATCTACCAGCTCCACAGAAGAAGCAGAACCTCCCTCTGGGCAATCTCTATATGATAAATTGGAGAATCTATTTTTTGTTGAGCATGAGATTAATCATCTATTTGAAGTGCCTCTAAATTTCTATAGATATACTGAAGCAGATGAAACACTCATAAAGATAAGGAGACATCAGCTACCTCCAACTGATTGGTGGCAAGCAATGCTAGAAGTATTGCCCAGGTAATTTTGGTCTACTCTTCCTTTCGTCAGCTTCAGATCTCAGTCACAGTACAGGTCAGCAAAGAATCAAACGCACAAGTACTATAGAAGGCATCAAGGCAGTGACTCAACAAAGCACTAAGACAGCGTGCTCAACAAAAGCAGATTAAAGATGCAGCTACAGCCAAATTTGTTGATCCAAACAAGTCAATCTTGTCTGACAAAAGACAGCTGCCACACCAATATTAACTGCTGCAGTTATTTCTTTCATTTACTTCTTTAACAGAGTTGGTGATGTAATTTATTACACAATGACTCATCATCTAGATATTTTATCTCCTATTTTTGTATATATATCCCCCCATAGAACGTATTGGGGGTCGGTTTTTGGTGAATCTCTCTCTGAAGAGCTACATTGTATATCTCAGAATTTTTGATAATATAAATTGCTGGTGAAGTTCCTGATCTCTGTACTGTCTGAAGGTGGAAATGAAGGACTGTGTTACACTGTAGAATTCCTGTGTCACTTAATGAAACAATAAGTTAATCTGAACTATGTTTTGGTTTTCTGTGTATGCATAAATTTCACATATGTTTCATGATCATAGCAACAGGGAAAAATAATGGCTTAGGACTTGTTTAAATACACCCTATGCTCAATCTCTGTTTCTAAATATGTTTTCTTTAGAATTAGCCATGGATATGAATTCTTAATTGCTCATATTTAAACTAATTTTCTCACTGTGAATACTGTTTAGGAATTCTCAACTGCTCCTAAACAATACTCCCACTTTCTCCCCCAATTAGCATAGTGAAAGATTCTTGACTACCTTTCACTCACTGATCTCATGCTTTCATAACCCAAAATTTGAATAATTGTTCCACAAAATGCCTATCTAGCTTTGCAGCAATACCCTTCCCTCAAAGAAATACTTCAGCAGTACACCATCATGAACTCCATTGCCCAATGGTTCAGACTGCTCTATAAGTTGTACACCATCTCTGTTTGAATTCACCACCCAACCAAAATCTAAAACAAAATCAGTGCAGCATAACTAGCCTAAAATCACCCACAATAATGCTAAAATGTAAAGAGAGAGCCCTCTCTAGTTGCAGGTAGGCTAGGACCTGTAACTAAAAGACTGGTTAGTGGTTACCTCAGATGTATTCCCTATAGGAAGTAGGGAACAACCTGAGTGCTAACAGACTCCATTATCTCAACCTAAGATCAACGAAGGAATAGGGGTGTTATTCCAAATTAAATGAATTTTATGACGCTTTGACACAACTTTCTTTTTCAATTTTTAAGAGTCGAGAAAAAGCTAAAGGTGACTGTACTCACCTTCGATTTTTAATAAGCCTGAAGTGACAAGTGCTCAGATGGACCTTTTTTTTTAAGGAGTCGAAAAGGAACGAAAGTGACTACTCTGGAAATCTAGACAGAGGGATTACCAAGCCAATCACAAAATTGCAATATACACCTTGGTGGTAAATTAAAGAGACATTACCGAGGACTTTACGTATGGTAGTCAATCTTCCTGAATGCTGTGTTCAATGCATTGCGATCGATAGGGCGACAGACACGGCTTCTTAAGGATAGAGGATATTAGCCTATTGTGGTCTCCCAATATATACTCAAGGGTACATGGGACCACAAGTCTGTACTGGCACTTGTCGTATCAAAGAGGAAGAATCACCCAACCTACGATGAAAATGATATTTACCAGGATTTACGACGTCGAAATATGTCTCTAGACTAGACTTCTAGATGTTGTGCGATAGGTTCCAAAGCATTTTTATGTTCATTGAGGTTTATTTTATAGTTGATCTTGCTTAAGCAGTTTGCCTTTCAAGGTTCACCATGTGATGTAGATGTAAATATCCTAAATATGCAATCTAAAATGATAAACAGTCATTTGTTTTCTTTTAGCAATGAAAATCCTAGCTACTAAGGAAAGAAGAGTACAATTCTTTCAACATAAAGTAAAGAGCACACATTACATGCACTTTTCCTAAATCAATTTCTACATGCAGTCTAAATGCAAATTCACATGCATGCATTTTTTTTTCCTCTTCCTTAATGTGTGAATGCCAAAAAGGAAATCTAAGTACAGATCTGAACTACTTTCTTCAAAGTGACACTTTAACAATTTCTTTTCAAAACGAAAGGAAGACTAAGATGACACTTTCAATTTCGAATGGAAAACTATTTTCGACACTTCAAATATTGACAATTCAAATCAAATACAATGGAAAAAGTACAATCAACTATCTAAAAGAGGAAGACTTTACGACACTCTTTTTCTTGACTCGAAACGATAGTTGCGACACTTTCAAATCAAAAGACGACAGTTCGATTAAGCTACTTTTTGCAAAGGAGGACTATAAATAATGAAAAATACATAAAAAAACATCTACAATTCCTTATCAATGGAGGCTGAATAATGTGAAGGAAGAAGGTTCCAACAATGATATAGTGATCATAGGCTACAAAACTACTAAATAGAGCTGAAAACAATGAAGAAAATACCAAAATCCAAAGAGGGAAACAGTCTCATTCAATCATCGCACTTGTCCTTAAGGGAAACAAGGATGCGTCTCACCTGTAGCACATAGGAGGTGCGATGCATCCAGACTTCCAATGAGAGAGAGTGTGATGTTCCAGGGACTAGACTGAGCTTGGTTTTCACTCACAATTTGTAGCTAAGTTTGGTGATTTAGGCTGAGCTTATGATGGACAGTAAACACAAAGTATAGGGGTATGATATTATGATGTTATTGAGCTACCACCAGGGCATTTACAATGTTTGCAAGTCAGGTGTTCAGTTCATAAACCAACCCGGAGACTTACTAAAGCAGTGTTGATCTACTTTGCAGTTGCATAGCAAAAGCAGTTCGAAGGCTAGTTGGATTAACTTCAGGATCCGTCTGTAGATTATAAAGAAAATAACAGTAACAAACAAACAAAGTATTCGCTCCCCATTAGAGTCACCATTTTGTTTCTGGAAAAACCAGTGTCTATTCAGATTTGATAGTCCCACTAAGATGGGTAGCTATCTTAGAAACACAAAACTCTCCGGGTTGGTTTATGAACTGAACACTTGACTTGCAAACATCCTAAATGCCCTGGTGGTAGCTCAATAACATCATAATAGCATACCCCTATACTTTTTGTTTACTGTCCATTACAAGCTCAGCCTAAATCATTGAACTTAGCTACCAATTGTGAGTGAAAACCAAGCTCAGTCTAGTCCCTGGACCATCACACTGTCTCTCATTAGCAGTATAGATGCATCACACCTCCCATGTGCTACAGGTGAGATGCATCCTTGTTTCCCTTAAGGGCAAGTGTGATGATTGAATGAGACTGTTTCCCTCTCTGGATTTTGGTATTTTCTTCATTATTTTCAGCTCTATTCAGTAGTTTTGTAGCCTATGATCAGTATATCATTGTTGGAACCTTCTATTATGGGAGATAGATAAGAGAGAAGCAGAGAGCACGAAACTTAGTCTTTCGCTTGGTTCCTTGCTTGTTTCCTATCTCCTCTGATAGAGCTTCGCCACTCCTTTCTCACTTGTCCCGCTTCAAAGAACACCTGTAGAGGCAAAGCAGCCAAATACCATCAAAGCATAGAGATCTATAGTGCCATAAAAAATGTAGAATCAGATGTACATTAACCATACAAATGCATACACAAATACAAGATTCAGAAATACACAAGTAAATGGAGGAAAACTCAAATAACTTTATTGATAGAAGCAGAAGAGAGGATTACAACCCAGCTATCTGATCCGTCATCATCCTCCCATCATGAAAGCCCTCTTAACCTCGTGAAATGCTAGATCACCCAGAAATACAATGTTTCAAATAGAAACCAATAGCACTTCCTTACAAATTACAAAATTCCAACCTCTGGGTATCTAGGATGAGGGATCCATATATAGATATTTGCAAGGGGGTGAGTCAGCTTCTGGGTTTTTTATTAGTGTCATTTCACTGATAGTTCTTGGTTCCACTTGGAGATTTCATGATCTCTTACTCATCCCTGGGAAAATTCAGAAAGG
Organism: Pinus taeda; assembly: GCA_000404065.3. NCBI lineage: Eukaryota > Viridiplantae > Streptophyta > Pinopsida > Pinales > Pinaceae > Pinus > Pinus taeda. The sequence continues at coordinate 8,726 of APFE030293252.1, read as the reverse complement.
TAAGTGTCATATGAGCAGTTTCTAGAAGATTCTCTGAGTTTCCACCTAGAAAATTGCCTCTACCTTTTTTCTGCTCTCACTCATCGAACCCTACAAAAGGGCTTTTCAGTATGCATTACACCCCTTGTGTGTAACAGGTGATATGGATCACACCTTCAGCATGGAGTAGTCTGTATGGTCCAGTTTTGACCAGTTCTGAGTAGTTTTTCAGGGAGAACTTTTTGGGAAATGATGTAATCAGTTGACCTTCATCCTTTAGGGTATGAAACAACACTTTTATGGGTTTAAGAGCCCTTGGTTTATCGACATATGTGATTGGGGTTGTATTGCCCAAATATGTTTATAATAGCTGCATATTAAATCTCTACAATATTGTCTCGACATACTTCCTCTGGTTTAACCAGAGTTTCCTCTTTGCCCAATATCTTTTAATTTCCATGCCCAAAATATAGTTTGCAGCACCAAAATCTTTAATGTTGAATTTGGAGGACAATTGGGTCTTCAAATCCTGGATAATTTCTTTATCGTCTCCAACCAGCGACACATCATCCACATACATGAACAAATAAATAACACGGTAACCAATTAATTTAAAATACACAAAGTGATCTGCTTTGCTTTTGGTGAAGCCAAGTCCTTGTATAAATGTATCAAATTTCTAATACCACATCCTTGGTGACTATTTTAACCCATACAGTGACTTATTTAACTTGCATACCAGTTCTTTCTTACCCTTCACCGCAAAGCCTTCAGGTTTCTTCATGTAGATTTCCTCTTCCAGATCCCTGTGAAGAAATGTTGTCTTCACATCCATCTATTCTACTTCAAAATAAAAAGCAACAACAACAAATAAAAGTAATATAATAGAAGTTACCTTTACAACAGGAGAAAAAATATCACCAAAATCAATTCCTGACACCTAGGAATAACCTTTTGCTACCAATCAAGCTTTGTATTTCTCCACATTTCATTCTCCATTTGTCTTCTTCTTGAACACCCATTTTCTACCAATGGGTTTCCTTCTAGCTGGCAACTCCACCAGATCCCAAGCCTCATTTTTGTGCAAAGATTCCATTTCATCAACCATGGCCTCTTTTCATAGTTTTCCATCCTCTAAATCTACTACTTCCTTCATAGTTCTGGGATCATCATCAGTAATAAATAAAGAAAAATTTTAAAAGCAAGAAGATGGACTATACCTTTATCATTGCCTTCTTTCTCGAACTGATCTTCTCACACCCAGAGTTTGTGGCTCTTCATCTTCTGATTCCTCCTCTGTTGTAGAGCTTGATTCTTCCTCCTTTAGCTAAAATTCTATCTTCTCAGGTTCCTTTGGTTGGACTTCATGTTTAATAACATCTTTCACCTCTCTAAATGCCACATCTCATTGTACACAACCTTCCTTGTTACTAGGTCCTGTTAGGGCATAAATCTACCTCAGGCTGAGAAAGGCAAGATCTAGGATAACATCAAACCACGCTTAACCTGGTAGCTAGCCCTACCAGGTCGGGAGAGGGCTCTCTCCTTATCAATATCAGAAAAAGATGGCCAATAAATCTTGAGATGACTGATGTGAAGAATGATTTTAGGCTAGGTATGTGAGCTGAGGATTTTGAATAAATTTAATTTTGGTTTTGTTAGCTCAAATGTGAAAGGCAGATTTGGGTCCGGGGAATGGATACAGTATTGCAGAGATCTCTATGGGGTGAGGTAGGAAAATGGTTTAACACTTCAAATTGAGTGATATGGAGAGATTTTAGACTGGCGAGGAGTTATAGAGGGCATGAAAGTCTCAAGGATTCTCTTCAAACAGCTGAAAACATAAATAACTAAACAAAACCCTAGGTAGAGCACTACAATTCAATGAATTCTACCTTTATCCTTGTTTCATTTAGTTGAGATGAACAGAGAGAGATAATGGCATACATAAAACACATGTAAACTTAAAATTACAGAAGGAAACACAATACCAAATCAAGTTGCCATAAGAATCCCATAAAGTGCTGCATACCCTGGTCTATTCCTTTACCAAACTGTTGAAATGAGTGTACAATAATGCTCAAAGAATTCACAAGAGTCCAACCTTTTCCAATGAATAAAAAACTAATATATATAGGCAACAAACAACTCATCCTAGCCTTTAAGGATCAAGTTCATAATTTTAGGAGCTATTTCAACAAGATCTAAACTGAGAACGAGAAAGTAGGCAGTGGAACAACTTTCCTCTAAAAACTAGAAAACTAATTCATTCAGTTGCAAACTACCTTTTCATGGACAAATCTATCTCTATGAGTGAAAATTTAACATATTTACATAAAAATATATCAATTCCCATCAAATACCATCATGAGTTCTACTATTATAAAGAAAAAATTCAAACTTAGAAGAAACTAGGCGAAAAAACAGAGTGTTTTTGGCCAAAATGACAAAATTTGATCCTCTGCACCACGCTACTTTGGAGCTGATGTTGGAGGCCTTTCCTATTATCAGGAAATATAGTGTCCACTCAGAGCTACTAGTCCCACTAAGATGGTTATCTATCTTAGAAACAAACAAAGTAAAAATACTTTCGCTTTCCTTTATGAAAAATAGATAGGAGGGGAACAAAGGACACCAACCTCTGTCTTACGCTTGATTCCTTGCTCAGTTCCTCTCCCTTCTGGCAGATCTTTGCCACTTGCTTCCTTGCTTCAGAGATCACCTGTAGAGTCAAATAAGTATAACACTATCAATGAATAGGGATCTACAATCATAAACAATATAGGACCAGATATATATTGACCACACAAATGCATAAATCATCAAACATACAAGAATGTGGAGGAAAACTCGAATAGCTTTATTGATATAAAGAATAGAAAAGAGGATTACAACCCATGTTTCTGACCCAGCATCATCCTCCCAGCTTGAAAGCCCTTCTTCACCTCATGAAAATATTAGATCACCCAACACTATGATGTTCCACCAAGAAACCAACAACACTTCCTTACAAGATACAAGATTCCAGCCTTTGGATCTCTGTGATGAGGGATCCATATATAGATGTTTGCAGGGGCTAAGTCAGCTGCTGGGTTTTTGATTAGTGTCCTCTCTATGATAGTTCTTGGTTCCACTTGGAGATTTAGGATCTCTTACTCATCCCTGGGCAAATTCAGAGAGGCAAGTGTCACAAGAGAAGTTTCTGGAAGATTCCATTATTATCCACCTTGCAAACTGTCTCTGCCATTTGTCTACTCTCGCTCATTGAACCCTACAGAAGGGATTTCCAATATGCATCACACTTTTTTCACTGAGTAGGTGAGATGCATCACACCCTTAGCACCGAGCAACTTGTATGGTCCAGTTTTGACCAATTCTGAGTAGTTGTCCATGGAGAACTTTTGGGAGATGATGTAATCAGCTGACCTTGCTCCTTTAGGGTGTGAAGCAACACTTTTAGGGACTTAGAAGCCCTTGGTTTATGGACATTTATGATTTGGGTTGCAGTGCCCAAAAATTTCTATAATAGTTCTCCCCTAAAGCATGAGGTCGTTAATATTTTGATGTCGGGTGAAACGCTTTATCATGAGGATCCGAGGTTTTTCGAACAGGAAGGTGACTTGTAATAAGATACAATACAATACATTATCTTCATAATATTTTTCATGATCCAGTTGAGGCGGGCATTCCCATGCTCAGCTTTATAAATTCATTTTCATGTACATAGGACAGATAATCGTCTATGTAGCAGACGGATGATTTGGACGGAGTCATCATCCTTTGATTCGGATGATCATCTGTTCGGCAATGATGTACATGTGATGTCTTTATATTCCTAAATATATCGCAGCTCGGATGGACAAAACTAGATCCAGGGTCTTCAAACTCATTCAATCTTTGCCCGAAGTATAAGTCAATCCATGTGGAAGATGTTCTGGAGTTGAACATGGAAAGACATAGCCTGATTACCAGCCAATGATGTAAGCTATTAACAGGCGTGAGAGGAATCACCAATAATGATGATGACCCTCAAGGTACGACAGTATAATTCACGTGGTGTGAAAATGGGACTTGGCATTGAATGCCACGTAAAATCTTTCGGTCAAAGGCCATTGATGTAAACCTGTCACCGGAAGTGGGAAACTTGCCATTGAGGCATGGAAGCTTGAAAGTACTGAAAGGGTTGTCCCTAAGTCAACTTCTTGGATAATGAGCTGATGTCACCAAGAAGTGACCCATTGTAGGAGTGCCTTAATGAATCCCACATCTACGACACGAAATGGAGCAAATGATTTTGTGGAGGTGAAAACGATCTGATGATACAAGGTTTAGGGAGGCAATCATGAAAGAATGGATTGTGAATGTATTGCAGGGGATGAGACACAGGTGAATTCTCTGAGCGATTTCTCTTGAACATACTAGCGACATTGAAATGGATTGGTAGCGTTAACCCTGAAGATGTATGGCGCGATGGACCAATGGTAATATGACCAGTGAACGGAATAACCCAACCCGACTCAGACATGGAGTGAAAGTGTCATGTTCAAGAGCAACTTCCTACCAATAAAGTTTCTTCAAGTTTTCTTCCCAATTTTTTCCCATTCATTGCTGACCAGTACCCCTTTATTTTTATCAAGCTTGAGGAGGATAACATATGCTTGTTCTATAATTCTCCCTTCGGGCGAACCTGTCGCTATGTTTTAACGAGCCTAGCGACAGTGGAACTCGTTCTTGTCTATATGGTCAAGTTTGTCGCTATTGATTTTAATGAGTTTAATGACAACGATAACTCAAGCCTTTTTCAATTTTATAGAGGGTTAAAAGGGACGAAAAGGAAACTCCAATAATCCTTTTTCATCATATAATCCCTTAAGTCCGAAAAAGTATAAAATAATACGAAAGGGATGAATTTTCAATAGTTTTAACAAGCCGAACAAGACAAGCGCTCGATCTTTTTGTGTAATATTCCCTCAGGTTCAAAAAGATTAAAATCTAGAGGAGGGATAGCCCTTTCGATGACTTTAACGAGCCGGAGAGGCCAATCGCTCGACAATATTTTCATATTTTATGTGTTAGATGAAAAGAGATTAAAGGAGACTCGTTTTTTGAGGAACGAGTGATAATTTTGGGTAGTAGCTAATTCCAGGTAAGGTTTGGAATTTTCCAATCACAACAATGTCACAATGATGGCTAACAAGATCACTCGTCGCAAATGTTCCTCAAAAATGGTAAACAATCAAATGGAGGCGTATGATCGGCTAAAATAGATTGGAGGTGATGATGAGAACATGACCAAGGCTCAAAAGCTGATGATAATGCATTCACAATGGTTATTCACTAGATATTGGCTCATTTTTTAATGAGCTTAAAGTCTGGGGGAAACATTTTCTCATTGCTTAGGTTTAATTTTTAACGAGCTTGAACTGCGCATAAAAATTTCTCGTGATAATGGTCATTGATTATTTGATTCACTTTCAACACTTTTTTCCTTTAACGGTTGTACTAAATGTTCAATTGCTTCATCAAACCAATTAGAAATGAAAATACATGCTTGAAAAATGAGTTAAAACACTAATACCTTACTCGAATTACGTGAAAATTAATTTAAAAGTGGTTTCTACCCCTCATTTTACCATTTCATTTGAACTTGGGTTTGTTGGAGCTGTGGAGGCATTTCCCCCTTGATTTTCACTAGTTGATTCCAAGAGATTCTGAGGACGATTCTCAATGTCGTCTGGACCAGGTAGAGCTAAACCTAGGCTTCTTCAGTTGCATTCCTTCTTTTTTGAATTCTGAGCATGTTTCCCTGTTTTTCTAAGCCCCTGGGGTTAGAACAATTTGTACTGGGCCCATCTCACCCTTCCTATATCAAAAGGTGTGATGCATACTGGCTTGGCCATTGGCCAGTCAGTATGCATCTCACCCAGTACATTGCTGGGGTGCGATGGGTGCAAGGAGGGAAACTTTTGCACTATTTTCTCATGGAATTTTTGTCCATTTTTTGCCAATTCAGGATCCTGACTCTCCTCTTGTTTTTTTTTCAGAGATTCATCGGAGCAAAATGGTTGTTGCATGGCGAGAACATGAGCATGAAGAAGAGGACATGGTTTCTTTAAATGATCCAAGTATGGTAGCTGCATTACGAAACTATGGACTACTCAAGTTTTTCTACATCTCTAGCATGAGGCAACAAATAAACTTGTTGCAATATTTTCTTGATGCATGGGATCCTACCAACCAGGTGTTCTAGATTAGAGGAAAATCCATCCCCTTGACTGTCGTGGACATCTATTTTTTGACCGGTTTATAGAGGCGTGGTGCCCCTCTCTCATTATTAGGTTCTGCCCGTGGGAAGGAATCCGTGAGAGATTACATTCATCGGTACTGCAGAGAGGGATCTCAGCCAAGTAGGGATGACAAGATCAACATCTGAGATGTCACTAACTGGTCCTTGAGGACCATTCTGTTCACTTTTTCTAGACAGGCTGGTAGTGCAGCTCTTTACGTGGCTAACAAGTCCTATATGCAATACGCCTTGGAATGCCTCAAACAAAAGGTGTTCAACTGGTGTGATGCAGTACTCCATGTGATGAAAGAACAACTGACCAAGGTGAAAAGCAGAAGATCCAAGAATTTTGGATATGGTTCTATTTTGACCACTATCGCCTTGGAAAAGATCCCACTGATGCAGCAGCAGTACATTTCACTTAGTTTACCTCCACCGACTGAGTCATAGATGTAGAGATGGGTTGACCTCATGGCCCGACATGCTGGTTAGTCCCAGATTTCTTTTTCTGATACCTTCTTTGAGTGGTTCAACCTTCAAGATATGGTTTATGCCGAGTGTCCATATGCTGGTATGGATTTCTGGGGTGACCTGGATTTGGTGTTGCCTGCAGGTGAGCAGTGGGGGGCTATAGGTAAATTCTCTGACCATATCCCTGTTTATTATTTTCATAATTTTCTTATGCTTTCTTTGATCAAGACTAATCAAAACTCATGTGCTCATGCATACATTGGACCAGTGCGACCAGCAGTACACCTGAGAGCTCCACCTGCTGCTCCAGCAGGAGAGGCTGTTGGGAGGGCTATCCTTCGCAACCTTGATGTGGCCAAGACTCTTTCAACATTGCATGATCATGTCGAGGGTCTCACTCTTGGTATTCTAGATGTGAGGACTGACGAGCTGCCTCTTAGGTTGCAGCGACATACCACCGGCGTGCCGAGTCGATGGACTAGGCTTTTACACATGATTGCACAGGCAGTGACTTGTTATCACCAGCATCATTAGACTAGGGTGCCCCCTAGCATTTTGAGTTTTGGGTCATTTGACCAATTTTTTCTTGGTTACAAAAAATTGTGTATAAACCATAAACAGTTATATACATATTTTTTATTTTCGGAGCTTTATTTTGGTTAAGTTACATGATCCTGATACAAATATTGATGAAATGATTCTTTTTATAAATGTTGCAAATCTCTATCTAACACATAATTTGCCAATGAGTCTGTTAATGTGTTCAAGTTCCTAGAAATATGATGATATTGAATGAAATTGAACTACCTTTCCAAAATCTTGACCCTTAGGAACATGCGATAGATAGCTAGATTCCATATGGAGTAGATACCGGTGAGCTATAGAATGACAAGTTGTGAGTCTAGCCTGATGACAAGTCAGTGTATGCCATGTGTGATGGCATCATAGAGGAGTTCTTTCAACGTGTTGTATTCAGCGATGTTGTTCGTTGACCAACCAATACATATGCCTCTGAAACTCACTAACTCGCTGCTTGGATCGAAGATGGCCCAGGCCGCAGAAGATAGGTTCCACGAACTACGACTCGCTCCGTCAGCATATCCAAAAAATGATTCCAATAGGTTTGACATCTGCAACAAATGCAAAAGTGGATCACCTAACCAAAACAATTACCCTTAGCGAAAACAAAAAAGTAACAAAAGCACAGGGGTTACTATCTTGAGTCAAGCATAGTAACGCTTAAGGTACAACCCGTTGTGGGGTTGCCATAGAAAATTTTAGGGGCGAATGTTCGCACTTTGGCGAAATTAAGGGCTTTTAAATTTTTAGTGGGTGAATATTTTGTATCATAGTACATTTTTACAAATCACCTCAAATAGCCCACCTTATTTTAAGGGAGAGGGTAAAAAAGGTAAATTAAGGGAGAGGGTAAAAAAAGTAAATTTAGCCCTTGAAATTAGGAGTTACAACCTTCCATTCGCCCATTTTCAAGAATAGGTTTTATTTAAGTGAATCCATTCACCCATTTTCAATAATAGGTTTTATTTAAGTGAATCCTATGAGCCAAATACCATATTTATAAAAGAGGTATGGTAAATTAATAAAAATATAAATAAATGAGAGGTATGGTAAATAAACAAAACATTTTTTATATTTAAACAAATAAAAATATAAGTAAAGTGGAGGTATGGTAAATAAATAAAATGTCTTTTTATACTTTCTCAAAAGGTATGGTAAATAAATAAAAATATAAATAAACTAGATGCATGGTAAATAAATAAAACCTCTTTTTATATTTAGTCCATAACCCTCACAAATAAAACATTTTTTTATTTTTGTATATTAATACCATGCAAAAAAACATTATTAACCCTAATATTAGCATTAATAAAAATAAAAATGGCAAATGGTATTGACCCATGGTATTCACCAAAATGGCACATGGTATTGACCAATGGTATTCACTTGGAATGTAGCCTATTTAAATGGG
>APFE030293250.1:0-13949 GCA_000404065.3 Pinus taeda | reverse complement strand
AATGTGATTAATCCAAAAAACAACCTTATTATTAATAAAAATTAAATAACATATTAATTTTTTGATAATTACTTTAGTAATACAATGCATTAATATATTAATGTTTAATGTTTCATATATTGTAGGTTTGAAGTTGAGATTTTGTACAATTGACATATTCAATTTTCTATCTTTCAAATCAATCTAGGATAAAAAAATCTTAAGGGAAATATTGTAAAGAAAATCATACTAAAATACATGAAATGGAATAGAAATAAAATGGAGGAGATTACAAATCTTTTTTCGGCCCCACTTAATTATTACTTATTACTAACACTAGGTATATTCATTAGTCAACCATGGGACATCATGGTCAATCATGATCAAACCATGGTTGATGATGGTCAACCATGGCTAATCCATGGTCAAAAACAGTTTTAACACCATGTTGTAACAAAAGATTGTTCGTTATGAAAATCAACCATGATCAACAATGGTACAATGCTGGATTGTGACAAATATTGTCTTCATATGAAAATAAACCATGGTCAACCATGGTCCAACATGGAATTTTCATAAGGATTGTCTCAATATGAAGATCAACCATGGTTAATCATGTTTACTTTAGTGTTTATAATATTTTTCTTAGTGTTTATATAGATTGGATTTATAATATTAGTCCCTTAGGTTTAATCTTATTCCCTTAGGTTCATAATCCCTTAGGGTTTTTGTATTAATCCCTTGGGTTTTCTATTCCCTTGGGTTTATAATGTCAATCCATTAGGTTTATATTATTAATCATGGTAAATGACAGTCAATCATAGCCAACCATATTCAGCCATGGCCAAACCATACGGATATAGAAATCAGCCATGGTCCAACCTTTTTCCTCACAAAGATTGTCTCGATATGAAAATAAATCATGGTCAACCATGGTTAACCATGGTTCAACGTTGAATTATGACAAGAATTATCTCTGTATGGAAATCAACTGTGGTCAACCATGTTTATTTTAGGATTTATAATATTCATGTTAGGGTTTATATACATTGGGTTTATAATTTTTATACCTTAGATTTATTATGCCCTTGGGTTTATAATATCAATCCCTTAGGTTTATTGATGTAAGTGTTCATATTCCTAGGGTTGAATATTATTCAACTATGTCAACCATGTTCAACCATGGTCAACCATGGTCTAATGTCGCATTGTGACAAGGATTGTCTCAATATGAAAATAAACTATGCTCAACCATGTTTATTTTAGTATTTTTAATATTATATTAGGGTTTTTATACCTTGGGTTTATAATATTTGTCCCTCGGGTTTAATATTATTCCCTTAGGTTCATAATCCCTTCGGGTTTTAGTACTAATCCCTTAGGTTTATTGTTCATTCTCGCTTATAATATCAATCGCTTGGGTTTATTAGTCGCCGATCAACCATGGTCAACCATGGTTCACATGGAATTTGTGATAAGGATTTGGTCTCTATATTTAAATTTCAACTGGTCAACCATGATTTATTTTAGGGTTTTATAATATTTCATGTTAGGGTTTATTACACCCTTGGTTTTATAACCTATACCTTGAGTTTATTATTTTCCTTGGTTTTATAATACCAATTCGATTTAGTTTTATTGATTGTAAGTGTTTATATTCCAGGGTTTAATATTATTCAACAATGAGTCAACCAGGCATCCATGTTGCATAATGACAAGGAATTTTTATTTTTTTATTATTTTTAATATTTATCTTAGTGGTTTATACATTGGATTTATTAATAATTTAGACCCTTGAGGATTAATATTTTCCTTAGGTGTCTTAATCCCTGTGGTGTTTTATTATTAATCCTTGGGTTTATTGTTCTTCTGCTATTAATATCAATTCGCTTGGCTTTATTATTCCCTGGACAATCATTGTTGATTATGATGTCAACCGTGGTTAACCATGGCCCAACATGGAATGGTGATAAGGATTGTCTCAATATGAAAATAAAAAATGGCCAATCATGTTTATTTTAGTTTTTATAATATTTATCTTAGTGTTTATATACGTCGGGTTTATAATAATAGTCCCATGAATTTAATATTATTCCTTTCGGTTCACAATCACTTGGGATTTTAGTATTCATCCCTTGGGTTTATAATATCAATCCATTCGATTTATAGTATTAATCATTATAAACCATGGTCAATCAATAACTAGCCTTGTTAACACTATGGCAAACACGTTGGGATATGGAAATCAAGCATGGTGCAATCATGGTCTAACATTGCGTTCGACAATGATTGTCTCGATATGAAAATCAATCATGGTCAACCATGGTGGACCATGGGCCAATGTTGCATATTTGTGACAAGGATTGTCTCTATATGGAAATCAACATAGTCAACCATGGTCAGCCATGTTTATTTTAGGGTTTATAATATTGATGTTAGGGTTTATATACCTTGGGTTTATAATACAAATCCCTTGGGTTTATTGATCTAAGGGTTCATATTCCTAGGGTTTAATCATATTCAACAATGGTTAACCATAATAATCGATGGTCAACCATGGTCCAATGTCACATTGTGATAAGGATTATCTCAATATGAAAAATAACCATGCTCAACCATGTTTATTTTAGTAATTTTAATATTTATCTTAGGGTTTTTATACCTTAGGTTTATAATTTTAGTCCCTTGGGTTTAATATGATTCCCTTAGGTTCATAGTCCCTTAGGGTTTTAGTATTAATCTGTTGGGTTTATTATTCCCTTCGGGTTTATAATATCAATCCGTTGGGTTTATTATTCCCTTAGGTTTACAATATCAATCAAGGTCAACCATTGTCAACTATGATGAGTCATGGGGTTTTAGTATTAATCCATTGGGATTATAGTTAGGTTTACCAATGTTGGGTTTATAATATTAGTCCCTTGGTTTCATAATCCCTTGGGATTTTAGTATTAATCCATTGGGTTTATAATTCCCTTGGGTTGATAATATCAATTCCTTAGGCTTATAATATCAATCATGGTCAACCATGGTTAACTTTGGTCAATCATCATCCAATCTTGCATTATGAAACAAATTGTCTCCACTTAGGGTTTATATACCTTGGGTTTATAATATTAGTCCCTTGGGTTTAATATAATTCCCTTAGGTTCATTATCCCTTGGGGCTTTAGTATTAATCCCCTGGGTTTATTGTTCTTTTGGGTTTATAGTATCAATCGCTTGGGTTTATTATTCCTCAGTCAACCATGGTTTATTATGATTGCAACCATGGTCAACCACGGTCCAAAATGGAATTGTTATAAGAATTAGCTCAATATGAAAATCAACGATGGTCAATCATGTTTATTATAATGTTTATACTATTTATCTTAGGGTTGATATATGTTGGGTTTATAATATTAGTCCCTTGGGTGTGATATTATTCCCTTGGGTTCTATCTCTTAGGGTTTTAGTATTACTAAATTTGGTTTATTATTCCCTTAGGTTTATAATATCAATCATGGTCAACCATTGTTAATCATAGCCAACCATGGTCAACCATCGTTGAATGTCGCATTATGACAAGGAATGTTTCACCATGAAAATAAACCATATTTATTTTAGTGTCTATACTATTTTATTTCAGTTTACCAATGTTGGGGTTATAATATTAGTCCCTTGGGTTTAAAATTATTCCGTTGGGTACATAATCCCGTGGGGTTTTAGTATTAATCCATTGGGTTTATTTTTCCCTTGGGTTCATAATAACCTTGGGTTTATTATTAACTTGGGTTTATAATATCAATGATGGTCAACCATGGTCATCCATAATCAACGATGGTCAATTGTTGTCAATCATGGTTGGATCTCACATTATGACAAAACTTATCTGCACTTAGGGTTTATATAACTTGGGTTTATAATATTAGTCCCTTGTGGTTAATATTATTCCCTTATGTTCATAATCCCTTGGGCTTTTAATATTAATCCCTTGGGTTTATTGTTCCTTTGGGTTTATAATATCAATTTCTTGGGTTTATTATTCCCCAATCAACGATGGTTTATTATGATGTCAACCATGGTCCAACATGGAATTGTGATAAGGATTGTCTCAATATGAAAATCAACGATGGTCAATCATGTTTATTTTAGTGTTTATATTATTTTTCTTAGGGTTTATATATGTTGGGTTTGTAATATTAGTCCCTTGGGTTTAATTTTACTCCCTTGGGTTCATAATCCCTTGGGGTTTTAATATTAATCCCTTGGGTTTATTATTCCTTTAGGCTTATAATATCAATCCTTGGGCTTATTATTCCCTTAGGTTTATAATATCAATCATGGTCAACCATTACCAATCATAGCCAACTGTGGTCAACCATGGTTGAATGTCACATTATGAAAAGGATCATATCAACATGGAAATAAACCATGATCAACCACATTCCAACGTCGCATTGTGACAAATATTGTATCGATATCAAAATTAACGATGGTCAACCATGGTCCAACATGGCATTGTGAAAGGATTATCTCAATATGAAAATCAACCATGGCCAATCATGCTTGATTTAGTGTTTATAATATTTATTTTAGGGTTTATATACGTTGGGTCTATAATATTATTCCATTGGGTTTAATATTTTTCCCTTGGATTCATTATCCCTTGGGGTTTTAGTATTAAACCCTTGGGTTTCTAATATCAATCCATTAGGTCTATAATATTAATCATGGTAAACCATGGTCAATCATCACCAACCATGTTCAACCATGGGCAAACCACATGGATATGGAAATCAACCATGGTCAAACCACATCGATATGGAAATCAACCATGGTCCAATGTTTTTTTCTCACAAAGATTGTCTCGATATGAAAATCAATCATGGTCAACCATGGTTAACCATGGTCCAACATTGCATTATGATAAGGATTATCTCTATATTTAAATCAATCATGGTCAACCATGGTCAACATTGTTTATTTTAGGGTTTATAATATTCATGTTAGGTTTTATATACCTTGGGTTTATAATTTTTATACCTTAGGTTTATTATTCCCTTAGGTTTATAATATCATTCCATTGGGTTTATTGATGTAAGCGTTTATATTCCTAGGTTTTAATATTATTCAACAATGCTTAACCATGTTCAAGCATGGTCAACCATGGTTCAATGTCGCATTCTGACAAGTATTTTCTCAATAGGAAAAGAAACTATGCTCAGCCATGTTTATCTTAGTGTTTTTAATATTTATCTTAGGGTTTTTATACCTCGGGTTTATAATATTAGACCCTTGGGTTTAATATTATTCCCTTCGGTTCAAAATCCCTTGGGGTTTTAGTATTAATCCCTTGGGTTTATTGTTCCTTCCAGTTTATAATATCAAACGCTCGGGTTTATTATTCCTTGGTCAACCATGGTTGATCATGATGTCAACCGAACATGGAATTGTGATAAGGAATGTCTCAATATGAAAACAACGATGGTAAATCATGTTTATTTTAGTTTTTATAATATTTGTTTAGGGTTTATATACCTTGGATTTATAATATTAGTCCCTTGGGTTTAATATTATTCCCTTGGCTTCATAATCCCTTGGGATTTGGGTTTATAATATTAATCATTATCAACCATGGTCAATAATAACCAACCATGTTCAACCATGGTCAAACAAGGTTGGATATGGAAATCAAGCATGGCCAACCATGGTCTAATGTTGCGTTCGACAATGATTGTGTCAATATGAAAATCAATCATGGTCAACCATGGTTAACCATAGGCCAATGTTGCATATTTGCGACAACGATTATCTCTATATGGAAATCAAAATAGTTTACCATGGTCAACCATGCTTATTTTAGGGTTTATAATATTGATGTTAGGGTTTATATACCTTGGGTTTATAATTGTTATCCCTTAGGTTTATTATTCCCTTGGGTTTATAATACAAATCTCTTGCATTTATTGATCTAAGGATTCATATTCCTAGGGTTTGATTATATTCAACAATCGTTAACCATAATGAACCATGGTCAACCATGGTCCAATGTCAAGTTGTGACAAGGATTGTCTCAATATGAAAATCAACCATGCTCAGCCATGTTTATTTTAGTATTTTTAATCTTTATCTTAGGGTTTTATACATTGGGTTTATAATATTAGTCCTTGGGGTTTAATATTACTCCCATAGGTTCATAAACCCCTGGGGTTTTAGTATTAATCCCTTGGGTTTATTATTCCTATGGGTTTATAATATCAATCAATTGCGTTTATTATCCCCTTAGGTTTATAATATCAATCATGGTCAACCATTGTCAACTATGGTCAATCATGGGGTTTTAATATTAATCCTTTGGGTTTATAATATCAATCATGGTCAACCATGGTTTGATGTTGCAATGTCATAAAAAATGTCTTCATATAAAAATCATGGACAATCTTTGTTAACCATGGTCAACAATGGTTGATCATGGTCAACCATGTGTTATAGAACCAAACGTGTTCAACCATTGTCAATCTTGGGTTTTTAGTATAAATCCCAATCGTTTGTTATTCCTTTGAGTCAAACATGGTGAATCATAGTCAACCATGAGCAAATGTCGCTTTGTGACAAAGATTGTCTGAATATGAAAATCAATCATGGCAACCGCGGTCAACTATGGTCCAACATCACATTGTGAAAAAGAATTAATTATTATTAAATATTATCATTATTAATTTTATTATGTAAAGATGAATTAATTATGATATTTTTATTTAATTAATTAATATTCTATTATATTATTAATAAATTTAATTAAATATTATTATTGTTTAACATAATTAAATATTTAACTATTTTTACTACTATTATTATTATATGAATAAAATTAAAAAATCTTTATATTTTTTCTAAAAATAATATTAAAATGATTTTTTTTATCTAAATAAGTAATTATTTTTTACCTTTTTATTAAAAAAATAATAATAAATTATTTATTATTTTATATTTATTAAATGTTTGTGTCATAAAAGAATAAAACTTATGTGTGTATTACCCACATTTCTAAAATAATAATTATTATTATAATAATTAATGTTATGAGATTATTTTTTGATTAACATTACTACAATACTTATACTATACTAATAATAATAATAATAATAATAAAATAGTATTATTTCTTTAATAATGATGATGATGCATGGGAACATCTACCAATACCCAACATTGGTCTATCTGTGGAAGTTAACCACCACCATCATCATTATATTATAATTTATATAATAATATAATACTAGCAATTGTCCCAAAAGGTACAAAGAGAGGCCGATAGGATTATTAAATTGGAATTGCAAAATTTAGTTACATAATGAAATCTGATCTATGAGGAGCTTTGGGGCCTATAGATTACAAGAGAATAGATTTTCACCCATATACCTATTACTTTAACAGGGTGTTCAATTTCATATAGTAAAGCGCTTTCCCATGATTGGAAAATGGCTTTTGCTTTTCTTTTACTTTTATTCAGGATAGCATTTCTTTTCCTGATTCTTTGGATTTTTGTTTGTTATTGACTTTCACTTTTCTGAACACATAATTTATCCAACCTAGAAACTCACTGTAATTGCCTTAAATAAGTGCCTTAAAACAATACTTGCAAGAACTTATAGGAAAAATAAGCTAATCATAAATCCTTCAGATTAAACTATGTTCACCTGCATCAACATTGTAGGATTTTTTCATTATGGCTATTTCTCACAAAATTATGTTAAGCTACTATTTCTCACAAAATTATGTTAAGCTACTTAAAACAGTACTTGCAAGAACTTATAGGAAAAATAAGCTAATCATAAATCCTTCAGATTAAACCATGTTCACCTGCATCAACATTGTAGGATTTTTTCATTATGGCTATTTCTCACAAAATTATGTTAAGCTACTATTTCTCACAAAATTATGTTAAGCTACTTAAAACATTACTTGCAAGAAATTATAGGAAAAATAAGCTAATCATAAATCCTTCAGATTAAACCATGTTCACCTGCATCAACATTGTAGGATTTTTTCATTATGGCTATTTCTCACAAAATTATGTTAAGCTACTATTTCTCACAAAATTATGTTAAGCTACTTAAAACAGTACTTGCAAGAACTTATAGGAAAAATAAGCTAATCATAAATCCTTCAGATTAAACCATGTTCACCTGCATCAACATTGTAGGATTTTTTCATTATGGCTATTTCTCACAAAATTATGTTAAGCTACTATTTCTCACAAAATTATGTTAAGCTACTTAAAACAGTACTTGCAAGAACTTATAGGAAAAATAAGCTAATCATAAATCCTTCAGATTAAACCATGTTCACCTGCATCAACATTGTAGGATTTTTTCATTATGGCTATTTCTCACAAAATTATGTTAAGCTACTATTTCTCACAAAATTATGTGAAGCTACAATCATATTTTGCCTCTGCATAGGACTCTATGAATTATTCCTTATCATCCTGATTCCTCTGTAATTCACTGAGATGGCACCTTCAATTAAGAAGATAATTGAGATGGCGCCTTCAATTAAGAAGATAATTGTGAGAACGTTGAAGCTTCTCTTCTGGGGAATCCTCTTGCAAGGTACTTATCAGAACATATTTACATGTATAAATATATCCAGCTTTTAATGACTCGCAGCTTATGAAAACCAATTCTCTTTCGTCAGCATCATTTCCTTCATAAATATTTTTTCCAAATAAAAACTATGGCTTGGCCAACAAATAAATGTCACTGTTAAACCCTAGTAGCAGATCTCAGCACCACTATGCCCATAGCCAATATTTTTTCCTCTGCAATATGATCAACCTTAGCCCTCCTATGAGGTGTGATCAACAAGCTTGGAAATAAATCAATCAAGCTATGAGTGCTAGAAATAAGTGTCAAACTCAGGAAGAGCATTTAGCATAAGCGAATGAAATAAGTTCAGTGATACATGTGAATTTATGTGCTTTGGAGGTTAGTTCAATGTTAGGATTACAATTAATGAAATAAAACAGTCAACCAAGATCAATCACAACATAATGCTGAGTGTAAAATATACCATGAGAGGGCCTATCGCCATTAAGAAGATTAATAGATAATATGGCATGGAAAGAACATAGATCTACCAGCTTAGATTTAAAATTTCTCTTTTGATTTCACTAAACATGTAACTGCAAAATGGATTGGATCCAAGGGATGTTTTTTTAGCTATAAAAGTATTCTTTTCATAGCCAACACAAGTTATTTATGGGTATATATATAATTTTAATAACCAAGATTTTATTTCTGACATTCCTATTGTAGTATACATGAAAATGCTGCATCTTAAAAACCAACATCCAACAATTCAATTAAAGCTAAAGGGAGCATTCATAACTTTTATCTCCAGGATGAAAACCACAAAACCAACACTGGAAGCAAAAGTAAATCAATATAAACGAAGCTGAGATTCAAAATGACAGTTCGGCTAATAAAAATCATCATCATATAAACTCCTTTCAAAACAACATGTAAATAACAAAATGTCCAAATACATAATATAAACCATTGTTTTTCTCATGCGATAGCGATTGATACAGTTCGGTTAATGAAGTTTCAAGTTAATGCTAAAAGGGTAAGTTATTCCTGTGTAGCATAGGTCTAAATAGTTGGTCATAGACCCAACTTTTCTATCAAGACAACACCCTGATTAGGGATGGTGGGCGCTAAAAGTAAAAGAGCAACGGATGCCCAGTTCAAACAATCATCTTTATCCATGAACTTCTAACCCTAGTAGATTTATTCCTTGGCCAGTCCCAAAGGGGACACCCAAGAAATCGTTTTTCTGCTTAAGGCTAATAAATTAATTATTCTAACTTGAAGATTTAATTTCAAAAAGCCTCAACCAACTCTAGTACTGTAAGTAGAGCATTGTAAAAAGACTGTAAAATTCTCGTTCAATAGTCAACACTGAAAACACATCATGGACAATTCCGCATTCAAATAAATACATATGAGCATTTATATATTAAGAGAGAACAGATTGCGGAAGCAGATAAAAATACAGGTCAAGTGAAGACAAAATGTGCAGAAATTGATGAAAATCTTATCAAAGTGGTAGCTTTAGGAGCTCATGTGGAACTCTGTCCCATTGTTGCTATTACAGGAGGGGTTGCCGCACACGAGGCCATAAAAGGTAGGTTCAAGCCCTTTAATGTCTTTGAAAACCACTGCGATTTAATCTAAGAGTGGTGCTACTTCATTAAACAACCATAGCTGGTTGACATTCCCACGCTATTAGCAACAAACTTTTGATAGTCTGTAATTGTTTGTCAGTTAATCTCTAAGTCAGACACTTGTGTCCCATGTGATAGTGCCACACAACAACAAGGAACCATAATATTTGATTCAGATATAGTGTCATATATATGAAAGCTGCACACTGATAACAACAATGAAGTGGTGGATGGGCTGTCTTCATAGTTTTGCTCTATTCTTATTAACCACTGCGATTTAATCTAAGAGTGGTGCTACTTCATTAAACAACCATAGCTGGTTGACATTCCCACGCTATTAGCAACAAACTTTTGATAGTCTGTAATTGTTTGTCAGTTAATCTCTAAGTCAGACACTTGTGTCCCATGTGATAGTGCCACACAACAACAAGGAACCATAATATTTGATTCAGATATAGTGTCATATATATGAAAGCTGCACACTGATAACAACAATGAAGTGGTGGATGGGCTGTCTTCATAGTTTTGCTCTATTCTTATTTTTGGTGTGCACTCTTTCAAGAAGTTGAAATAATTTGGCATAATGTTATACACCGAAACATTGGTTCTATTTTCAAGGCAGCCTTTTTCTAGTGTGCTAGCATCTTATATTGAGGAAATGATCTGCATTTTTGGAGAGAAATCAGCATCTTGTTCATGGTGTGCGTTTGTGAACATTCCAATGGAGATTCACCACTTTTATCTTCCAACAGTGTTTGGCCGATAACAGTTGCTCCAGAAAAGAAAAGTGCAAATGTATAAAATTTAAATGAAATAATATGTAGTACATATTAGAGAGGTTTAGTTTCCCAGCTTTAGAAATTGGAGTATCGGGCACAATCATATTTGTAAAGCAGGAACTTTAGTTCCTTCTATGCCTTCTATTACTTCTTAACCCTACGCCATTCACCCCTATTTCTGCTTCCTAATTCTATGTATTTATACAAGACAGTATCTATCAGTTATAAGTAATTGAACTTCCATAACTAACAGGTGTCACTGCTAGATGACCACACGTAACATGACTACTTATCTTGAAGTTAAATTTGGGGTCAATATTGATGCCTATGGCAGTCATTAATGTTGATTTTTTTAGTGGTTCCTCTCTTGACTTATCGATTTGGGATGGATCAGGTCCCTTCCTTATGAGGATGATGACCCGCCATTGTTAAAATTTCAGTGCTTGGTAAGCAGACCTGCAAACTATGAAGTACAAACCTAGAAAGCTGGAAACTCAATGATCTCAAAACTGCTGTTTGTATGCTAGATCTATAAAAATATAAACTAACTGAAAATATGAACAGCAGAAGCTATAAGAAATTTGCAGCACCCAAAATCACATCTGTTTTATTAATTGAAAAGGTGGAAATACAATGTTACTTGCTCAAATTCTCAACTCATTCACCTAAAATAGACTAAATTGGCCTAAAATAGCCCACAAAAATGTGCCCAGATCTGCATGAATACTTTCCTAGATTAGAGTACCCTCAAGTAGTTAGGCATGCATAATGCAATCAGTAATCTCCCAGGGTTCTGCACCCTATCTGAAATAAGGAATCACTCCTAGATAATGTGCTGGGCTAATTCTTAAATCACTTCTGTTTTATTAACTGAAAAACAGGAAATACAATGCCACTAAACAATGCCAGGAAATACAATGCCACTAGCTCAACTCCTAAACACACTCACCTAAAATAGACTAAATCGGCCTAAAATAGCCCACGAAAATGTGCCCAGATATGTACAGATTCTTTCCTAGAATAGAGTACCATCAGGAAGTTAGGCATGCATTAATCATTTAATGCAAGCAGTAATCTTCCAGGGTCTGCACCCTATCTGGAATAAGGAATCACGCCTAGATAATGTGCCAGGCTAATTCAAAAGAAAAAAGTGCCTATTTTAATTTGGGAAAAACCAAAACAGGAAATTGTTTTCTAATAATAAAAGATGCTATGTGTGGCACATTCATGTCTCAACTCTCAAGCATGCATATGCCATCTACTTTAGCCTATATAACTGTGTCTTCTCCACACTCCAAGCTACCGATGTCCCATTTCACTGCCAGGACTGTTGCACAAAGCCTGGGATGATATCTGTTGATGGAGTTGCTGCTGTATGGATCTGCATCACTACTGCACCATGCTGAGGATAATAGTCAACACTGAAAACACATCATGGACAATTCCGCATTCAAATAAATACAGATAAGCATTTATATATTAAGAGAGAATATAACATTTCCTTCACAGAAAAGATATCAGAAAAGGAAGAATTCTTTAGAGCCAGTCCAAGTCATAATTAAACCTCGCGAAAACCTCTGCGTTGATCATGAGGATGCCAACCAGAGGAAAATCGTTCAAGCATTACATTATCTGTGGGAACACTTTCTACAATTATCTCCTATTTAGTCTAAGTCTAACTCGAAAACTGGAGAAGGAAACCTCAAGCTGGTATGTCGCTAGATTTCCATACCGTGCTTCTTGATCTGAAGGGTTCGTTCTGTAGCTCGCGGCAGGAGCATAGAAGCTCGAGGAAAACCCATCACCTCGGACCTCTGCAACCTGCAAGTCGAGTAGAAAGAGTCTCAACGCTAATCAATAGGAAAATTTGTTTTTAATTCAAACTAACTAAATAAGGAAGTAAGCCTCAACTGTGGTAGGTCGGGGAGGGTTTTCCATCTGCCGATACCAGAGAGGAACCTGAAAAGGGTAATGCACCTTCACCTAGGTAAATGGACCAGAGTTACTGTCAGTTGTGAATGTTGTGGATAAAAGAACAAATAAAAGAGGCAGAACAAGGAGCCATGAAATCAATCAAATGGTAAATAGAAAAGCGAGAACAAGAAAAGCAACATGGCTCTCAAGTTTATGCTTGAAGAGGGATCCAAATTTGTGAGAAGTGATGGCCCTTAAGCATTCCAGAAGAGGCAGCAATTTGCCAGGAACTTTGGGTTCCCTTCTGCTTCGTCTGCTCATTGGGGAAGTTTCAATCTCATCTGTGCCTTCCATTCTATCCTCCATATGGCTATCTCCAGAAGACCTTGTATGATTCCAGGCATCTATGAATTCATCAGATTCTTTGTAATGCCCCTGCCCCTGCCCCTGCCCCTGCCCTTGCCGATGCCCCTGCCCCTGCCCCTGCACCCGTGCCCAGACTTGGGACTAAAACGCATAAATAAATCTAACGGCCTGGTCATACCTGGGGAGCGGAAACGCCCATGAGCTCTGGCCTGGATGTCGTGTGCTCCGGATGACCAACACCTCGCGGACTTTAACCCTTGTCTCATTTCACTTGTGAGGGGTAGACACCCCTAGTTAGGGTTAAGCAATTAGTGAACCGAGAATAAGAACTCAAAACTGGACAAGCTTCTAGTCTTGGGTATCAGCCGATGACACAAACAAGGCCACCATAATACCTGCAGTAATAATTAGCTGAGTATTAGAACCAGCACGAACTTGAAACAAAACAACAAAAAAATAGCTGTGATTGAACATGAGAAAGAGCAGAGACATGGATTACCGTGGTGTTTCTCGCTGGAAAATGACTCCAAGTGTCTTCTAGCACCGACTGAAATTCGTATGGCATGGAAGAGCAGTCTGGACAATCACTAGTGTGGTATCAAAACGAGAGTCCCTCAAACCCTAGCACAGTTGCAGAGAAGAATGGAGGGTCGAGCGTTGAGCAGAATGGGAATCTAGAGGGTAGAACCGGAAAACTCG
>APFE030293241.1:0-33752 GCA_000404065.3 Pinus taeda | reverse complement strand
TCTTCTCTTAGTAAAAATAGAAATATTGATCAGATTTGGAGGCAAAATTTTGTCTACAAAAGTGAATGTTCCACCTAAAACACATCTGGATATATTCGTAGGTTCGTTGTTAAAGATCCCATATATGGATATTCCCAATCCCCTAAATACATTAGGTTGTTGAAATGGAGGGGTAGCGTTATATATGGAGAGTCTGCTTCACATTTTTCCATATCATAATTTTCCTCCATCAAAGTGGGTGAGTTCAGTGATTTGGCCATCACTTATGAAAATAATACTACCATAGAAATCCCTCTCCCTCTTTTCATATCCAAACTTATTCATTGATTTGGCTGAAGATCTGTATGATTGTAAAGCATGGGCACCTGATCTGGTAGCCTTCCAATTTTTTATCAAATCCCCACATTGAAAATCAATACTATTTTGGGTTCAGGACACATAGAACATCAAACATTTAAATCACAATATCATGCACACTCTAGGTATCATGATGCTCCTACAAAGTCTGATGTTCAGAGGAAAATCCATGTAGGAAGATGTGATGTTACAAGATTATAACATCCTCCCATCATCCACCATCATATTAAACTTGAGGCTTCGAGGAGGATCACCTCGACCAAGAAAATCAAAGGGCACACAGGGAGTGTTTGGATATAGTATTCACAAAGGAACATATTCGAATCAAGGGTAAGAAAATGGAGTCTTTTAGTTCATATATATCCTCAAATCCAAATTTGTTGCCTCAACAACACTAGATTAGAAACACAATATACCCAACCCCTTCATAGTGGAACAACTAAATCAAATCCAAGTAATGACTATAAATCTACCATAAACAAATGATTTTTGCACAAAATATGAATCTCAAGTAGTATTATGTAGACTCAATAGTTTTTGGCCAAAACCAGTGGATCTTTTCCATTGGATATTCACAAATTGGACAATAAATTGTGAGATGCACCTTTTCTCTATGGGCTTTTTCATAGCAAAATTTACATCGTGAGAGGATTGTGAATCTATATTGCAAGAGGATGCATGGTTTTGGGGCTCTGCGGGACTTTTTGTCAACCCTTGGTTCCCAGATTTCAACGCCAAAATAATGGTAGTATCTTGAATGTCAGTTTGGGTTAGATTGAATAATGTACCCTTATATTTTTGGCTCCATAAGGTGATAGAAGCCATTGGGAACATATTAGGGTGATATATAAAGAATGATACCCAAATATTTAATTAATAAATCTACACAATCGCCATAATTTATGTGGAGGTAGAATTAAACAAAGGATTGTCGGATCATATTTTGTTGACACACAACAAGAAATGCTTGACACAGTTCCTAGATTTTTGGAACACAACATTTAGATCTCAAATAAGCCGAAAAATGGGACATCCACAAAATTCATGTCCTCATGCCAAGAAAGTGCCTCAAAGGAAGAAGAAAACAAGAAAGCAACTGAAGGGATGGAAAATGTCAGAGATTTTTCTTGATGAAGAAGAGGATTATGAAGAAGTGGATCCTCCTAGCAATGAAGAAGACCAAAGTACACAAGAAAATGTAGAAAATGGGAGCCCTAATCATCAATTTTTAGGAACTCCACCAAACACATCGAGGCAGGAGATGGGATTCACTGTAGAAATGAAGACAAGGGACTCAAAATTTCATCATGTATCTGAAAGTTCAGATTCAAATAAGGAAAATCCAAGGATGAATGAAGGGACCCAACTAGCACTTGTAATGGCCACTCCTTCATGGGGAGAATGGACAAAGGTTAAAAAGAAGAAATGGAGAAAAGGGTAACATGCTTACCACCATTTTGGAGTCGTATTTTTGGTCTCTGTGATCACCATTTTTGATTGGCAAGATTTAATGCATTATCAACATCTACAACATGTAATTTTGTTTTCATTATAAAATTATCATTTTTCCTAAGGAAAAAAGAATATATTAATTATAAATAATTATAAAAGAATCTGATTTTCAAATACACATTGAATACAACCAGATCTCAAATCAATACACCAATATTTTTGACGTGGTTAAAACCCTCAAAGAGGGAAACAGTCCACGGCCTGAGCCAACGTGGCCACTTCAGGCAATTTATTAATCAAAGAATGAAAATTTACATAATATTTCTCTCATAGACGGATTACCCGAACAATGACCCTCCATGCGCTTTAAATAGAACTCATGGACCAATTGGGTGTCAAGCCACGGATCAAGTGTCGGCAATACTGAGGAGAGAGTGAACTGTCGGATCACTACATATCGTGACCTTCGGATTGTAAGTTACAAAATGTACAACGGTAAAGAAACACACTTTACCTAACTCTATACCTAACTCTATACTAGACCAAGTTGAACTTAACTATTTCCTATGTGTCGGAATATCCTAACAGTTGTTACAAAAGAAGAGCTTTTTCATTCATGATGTCATGGTCAATTACCAAAATAAGTGAAATATTATTAAATTTACCATCGATAAGTTAATGCAAGCATTCAATTCATTTGAAGTGTATCTCTTGCTTTGGATACTATGCATGCTTAAAACCATCATAGAAGTTATTTGTATCAAGTTTGTAGATAATTTGTTTAGTGACCTTCCATATTGTATATTAAATAGATGTTAAAGTGAATTCATGTTGCCAACGATAACCAACATGAACTTTGACTTCGGCGTAAATAAATGTTTACTCTGCTCCACACTCTCCCAACTGATAGAGTCAGGACCACAACGAATGACTTTTTCTGAATTCCTCAATCTAATTACTCTAGCCCTAGTATTTTTCCAACATCAGTAGTTTCTCAACACCTCCCGTCATCACTCATCGCATTCAAGTCATCAGAAAATTCAAAAGTTGTAAAACACACCTAATAAGACTATGACATGCTTGTTTTAAAAAATTCAATAGAAATGCATATAATTTGGTGGAATGAAGAAGAGAAGAGATGGTGGCTCAGGTGCAGATGGGCTACAAGAAATTAGAACGAAGGAATTCGAATTTGCCACTTTCAACTTCCTGCCTAGATAGTCTACTTGCGATTGGCCATTATTGGAGGATGGGTTCTGAGCAATTGCCAGTGAGTTTTCCATTAATTATTATTGTTTTATTTTTGTTTTATTAAATTCATATTAATAAAATGTTTTAGGGATTGCATTATGATGATTCCTTGGGAGTATTTGATGATATTAGATTGATAGCTCCATGTCATTTTTTTGTTTGTAGATTTTATATTTGAGTTTGAATTTTATTAAAAGGATTTAAGAAAATTTAATAGTCTATTTAAAGTTTATTTAGGTTTATTTTTAAATTTCTAGAATCTCTTTTGTTTACACTTTCAATTTAAGTCTCCATAAATATTAGGTGAAAGCCATTTTAATTCTTTTCATTGCATATAATAATGTGATAAAATTTATTTTATTCTTTTCGCCATTTTATTGTAAATTATTTCTCAAAATTTTAACAATGTAATTATTTTTCTCTTTATTTATTATTAATACCTATTTTCTAATGTATTTGCATGGAGATGGAGAGTGAATATGATTTAGAATTACAATTTGTAATTTTTTGTTTATTTATATGTAATTTATATTATTATTTGTAAACAATCAAAAACTATATTGATAAGATTTGTATTTATTTTCACAGAGGGGAGTTTCGCTCTCTCTAATACCTCAAGATAGCTATGGATATGGTTTTATGTGAGGTATGTCTAGTGCAATTATGGTTATTTTGTTCTTATTTTTTTTTCTCTCTTCTTAAAGAAATTTATAGAAAACAATTGGGAATGTAGTAAAAATTATAAAATGGTGATATTTTTTTTAAATAAATTGATCTTGGTAATGAATGAACAATGAAAATTTAAACAAAATAAATAAATAATTAAATTGAACTTCCTTCTTCCACAATGAACTTGGGTTGTACAACATCACTTCCTCATTGATCAAACCTTAAGCTTCGTCAATCTACGCTTCATTTGGTAGTCACATTAGTCCTTCAATGGTGATGCATTTAGTGCCAACTTGGTCCAATCTCACACTTCCCTCCAATAGTCCACATGTGTCCAATACCAAACTTTGCAACCTGGACCTCTGATTCAACTAGCAAATCAAAATCAACAAGAGGATACACATACCTTTCTTTCCAACACACTCTTGGTCCTCTTGTCCTGAAGATCTAAGATTCCCGAGATATGGTTAGGCCACACCATCAACCCTAAATAAATACTCCCAACTATATTTCCCTTCTCCAAAGACATTCTCTTTTTTTGATTTCCTTTCTAGACTTCCAAAGAATTATTTTGGGTGTAAGGAAACTCCTCAAAATACCCTACAATTATTTGTATCACAACAACAAGTGATCTGAGCTATCTAGAAACGAAGACACTATTTTTTATCTACCACTCTCCTTCAAGTAACTGTTGCTAAGCTAGAGATGTTTTACAAGCCCTCTCGACCGTCCAAATTATGCCTCCAACATGATGTTGTAGCAGCAATTCGTTGTGGCCTAAATAGAGATCCGAGCACCGCACAAAAGTAGCAAAGAAAATTACTCAAACTTAGCTTAGAGCTGCAACCTTGTTCATCATGGCTATCCACACCGAAACATAACAGAAACTTCTACACATATTGTGCCAAAGTCATCCTCCATGTTAGCTAGTTAGCTACCTCAAGTTCACTATCTATCTCCAAGGTATACCTAATTTTATTTGCACTTTTGATGTGCTCTAAATCTGCAACAATTAACTTCTATTTATATGCACACACATGGCTCCATGAGTTTTTCCTTGGCACAGATTTTAGCCCAAGTTGACCTACCCAACTAGAAAAATTAACCACCAACCACATATAAAAATTAATATCTCTTATTAGAGACCTCTATCTTGAGTTAATTTAGCTAATCTTTTCTCCTCTAGATATCCTCTAACACCTACAAGTGTCAAATCACTCAAAGTCTAGTTGTTCTTTCCGAGTTAATTTAGGTACAAAACCCCAAGCTTGGGTTCCAATTCCATATCAATTATGTTGCTCTTCTTCATCCAAACATCCATCACTAGGGCTTCAAGTTCTTCCCAAGCTACTAAATCTCAACAAACTCTTTACATATAGATCCACAAGAGTTTTCATATTAGACTACAATTGACCATATGCTTATAGAGCTAACTCAATAGGCTAACACAATATTCCCAATTCCACCACAAGCTTGAGAAGGGCCGGGGGATATAATTTTATGCTTTTTAGACAATAAAAAATAAGAAGAAAGGAAAGAAAAATTAATACCCAAGGCCATTTAAATTTTACATCTAAGTACCTATCATAGAATCTTCTAAGAAGATTGCAAGTTAAGACTCACAGTGTTCGAACTTGATTCACACATCAACATATAATACCAATTGACAAGAAATTTTGATGGGTATTTAATTATAAGGCCCACAATACCTACAGAATTTACACTCAGTTTCCTAAGAAGTGTTGGAGCATACCCAAGAAAAGGGTATAAGTAGCAAAAAAGCATAGAATTGCAACAATTTTTAGCATCGCCTATTGGAAGAGATACCTTGTAGTAACTTGGACATGTCAAAGATCTATTCATTGAAATAAAAAGATAGAAAATGATGGTAGATCAGAAAATACAGAAACATCAACAATTCACTTCAACCAAAGTTAGCATATAAAATGGAAGTTCGACATAGACAAAATTGAGGACAGTTGAGTGATTGCAATGAGAAAAAAAAACTCTAGACATCAAATTTACTTCTAAATCACCCTGTGTGACTACCACAACAATTATTGAATAAAAGGATTATCAAGATAAAATGTCATTCATTCAGGATGATACTCAGGAAGTCCCATATAATAATACTATGTGAGAATATATATTAAAGGAAATTCTAGAGAAAACTAATTTACAAACAGATGTTACCTCAACCTCACCTACAACTAATGAACAAGTTCCTATAGTAGAGTCAAATACACCCAACACTTGAGCTCCATAAATAAAGAAAGGCTAAAAGAAACATCTATTAAGAAACCTGACCAAAGGGATGCTTGAGAAAAACAACTATTTGAAGCACTAGAAAATTCTATGAGAGAAACAAAAGAAAAATAAAAGAAGGATATTGGATAGTAGCAAGATTTAGTAGAGACAACAACAACAAAAGGTATATCTAGTTAGAATGTTAGAACTGGGATATAAAGTGCAACTATTAGAACATAAATACTAGTTGATCAAGAATTGTTAAGGAACATATCACTAGCCAACAAGGTAGAATATTTGAAATATTTAAAAGCATTTGATGCCCATGAAAGTATAGTTGTATGGAAATGGTCTATATTTTATCAACATCATCAAGTGCTTGCACCAACTACTTATCAAACAACATTCCATATGACTTCAACACCAGCACATCTAATAACACAATCATCTTGATCATCGTCCTGACAATATAAATTCAATTTCTTTGAGCTAAGCTTTTAGGATGCAGTCTCTCTTCTCGACAACAACATCGCACTCGGGAAATTGAAGTTAAAGGTTTCAATCGACCATCCAGGGAAGGGAAAAGAATAATAATTCACATTTTAAATCTTGTAGATGTAATTCAAGAAGTTCTTGTGACCCCAGAACTAGATCTCCTAATTAGCCAACCACCCTTCTTGTCGAATTTTTATTTCTTTATAAAGATTTACATTTTTTAATTTATGGTATATCAAATTTTGTAAGACTCCAAATCTTCCCTTATTTGTCACAAAGAAGATACTAAGGGTAGGGGAGATGTTGAAGGGGCTAGTCGACTTAGTTGACGATCCCAAGCAATTCTAGAAATGATATTATAAAGTTGATCAACTCTCTAGTTGAGTCAAGGTTCTAAGTTAGATAGGCTAAATTGCTTTTGACAAATAGAATTTTTTGACAATCTTGACATAATATATGTATATATATATATATGGAAATGTATGCATCATTGTATCTTTTGTGACTAGCTTCTGAAGAGGATATAATATAAAGTAACACTTTTTTTAGTTCTTTGCTACATCATTTCTCTTCTTCTATTCCTACGTTCCTTATCTTCATGTGATTTCTTGTTTTCCTTTCTACTAGTAACTAATGGTCATTATCTGCTACACTGCAAGTATATATCAAACTTTTTGGAATATTTTTCTAAAATATAAAATATTTTAGAATATTGGTGCATCTTTCAATGAATTGTAAAATGTTGTAAAGTATTAGTGAATCATTCACTTTATTATAAAATCTTGTAATTTATTGGTGAACCCCTCATTTAATCTTTACATCAAGTTATTTTTCCTTCTGATGCATTGATTCTCTCATAGAAAAATAATTATCCAATTAATTTGCTTCAAATAAACAAATATCATTAGGATTTTATGGTTCATCACCATCTATAAGTTATTTCAACTTCTTGGTGTGTAACTATTATAATAACTATTGTTTTTTCTTCTTCAGTCAAAACTCTAACAATTTTTTATCAATACACAATCTTTTGAAATTACATAAATATGTAATTAAATTTAATTACATATGTGATAAAAAAATCAATTAACACAACTCATTATAAAGCCACAATTTTTGAGTTCAAAAATATAGCCCACAAAGAAAAATGTTCATTACTTAGTATAACATGTTACAATATAAGTATCATCAAAGGATTCAACTTCAAAAATGATAATACAGTAAACAATCCCTCATCCTCCACTAATTACATGTATTTCTTCTTTAGCCTTTCCCTCAAAAGTATAATTTCATTAAAGGAATGTTTTTCCCATGGAAATAGATCCCCTACAATGAAAACATACGAAGCTAGAGAATAGGTGATTATTCCATAAAAATAGCCAAGTAGAACATATTTCCCTTTCCTAGTAAATATTCTGAAACAAAATACAAGATAAATTGTGGATTCTCTAAAAAATGAAGAAGCTCATGTCATGCCAGAAAGTGAACTGGAAATTAATTTATTTTCCTTAAACCATTATATATATAAAAAAATTAATGATAATTACGGAAAATATGCTAAATACCCAAAGAATAAACAAATACATATACGCCTATACCTCCACCTCCTCCCTCGCCTCCTCCATCTATGCCTCCTCCTCCTCCTCCTTCTCCTCCTCCTCTGCCTCCACCTCCTCCTCCTCCTCCTCCTCCTCCACCTCTGCCTTCTCCTCCTCTTCTACTGCCTCTACCTCGTCATCCACCACCACCTCCACCTTCATTTTTTTCCTTTCATTCATTCAAAATACGATGATGATTATGCGGAGGAAAACGGTTATGTCGCTGTGAATAAAAGAAAACCAGCACAACATTCGAGTCAGTCGCACCTACCAGTATGAGAGGCATCTTAAAACGCACCGCTCCATTTCAATTTCCAAAAAAGCAAAAAACAAACATCCATTTCAATTTACAATAAAGGAAAAAGAAACCTCTCCTATGGTTCAACGGTAGATGAATTTAAAAGAAGAATTCAATTGATTAGTTTACCATTGGCACCAATCTCGCATTCATTTTCTTCTTTTCATTTTCTTGTTCGCATTCATTTTCATCTTTTCATTTTTCATGTTCGCATTCATTTTCTTCTTTCTTTTCACGTTCTTTCTTGGGTGCATCATTTCTTTTTTTCATGCTTTTTTTTGTTATTTACATTAGATGTGATCTGTTAGTTTTGGTTCTGGTTCGTACAACTATGGTTACGTTTCTGTGTTTTTGCGGTGCACCCAATTTTGTTTTCGTTTTTATTTTTCTTTTTATTTTTCATATATTGATTTGGTTCGAATGCATGATCATCGTATGACCAGAGAAAATCAATGTGAGTGCATTAAATCGACATTATCCTTAGGTGACATAAATCATTCCCTTGCTATATGTAGTTTGATATAATCTATTGTATTGATTTTGATGTACGTAGGAGAACGAGTTGATTAATAAATGTTGATGAAAATTGAACGGTATATTTTGCAGTGATGGAAATCGTGACTGGATTTCAAATCATTAGAATTATAAGTTTTGTTTTTATATTTAACTATATGTGTATCTGGATTATACATGTAATTAGCAAGGCTTTGAAAAGAGTTTCAGAGGTTTTCAGAGGATTGGAGACGTCTCCTTTAGACTATAGGTCAACATTGATGCTTACTCGGATATTCTAAGGCGTCTTACATCGATACCTTATGGAAGTGAGTTTCTTAACGCACTGCTAATTTAATATTAAATACTGAAAAGAAAAAATTAAAATTAGAGAACGAATCAAAATTCATAACAACACAATAACATATTTATTTTTATTTTGTGTTATCATAAAGGATACCTAACTGTTTTTCCCTCTTGAAATTTGTTTTTCTACCTAATTTACTGTTTCCTTCTTTGTTGCAAGTTTCTTTTTCTGATCTTTAATTTTAAGTTTACTGAGCGACACGATTTATACTATGTATAAACATCTCATTGCAATCTAGTTTGGTGTTAATTTGGTTTTGTTCTCACATAATATGCTATAATAAATTGAGAAATTGATTATGAAAATTTACCCTCGCAAATCTTCTGATATTAAATTGATTTTGTGAAAATTTACTCTCACATAATGGTGTGATTTCTCAATTTGGACTTGCCATAAAAACCCTACATATATTGATGTCAAAAATACACAAATGTTCACTTAATTGTAGGAGAATTTTTAAAGAAAATAACTAAGCAAAGTTGTTTGTATCCCAACTAATACTGTAGGTGGAGGAATATTGTGAGTCTAAGAGATATAAATGATCACATATTTTGCCAATGGATTGAATCTATTGGGAAACACCATCAAATCACGACTTATCCCTCAAAATGATTATATCATGATGAAAACAATTATGTTGGGCGTTCAATTTCCGAGGCAGGGAGTCTTGTAGTGCTAGAGTGTTAAAATCCATTGTGATGGATGACTGACCTTGGTCTTCAAAGATTGTGCCATTTCTTTCTAACGATATACCCCAACATATATAGAATATTTTGGTTTGTGATCCAACCAGGATTTTTGGCATTTGTCCATTGGGGATCCAAGCGAGCATCAAAGTTGGCTAACCATCTTTTCAGAAACAGGGCCTATGAGTGCCAATGCCATTGAGGTTGAAGGATCTTCTTGCCATCATCCTTTGAATCCAAAAGCCACCCCATACAACCCTTGGCCAAAATTAAAAAGTGTAGTGAATAACTAGGTATAGGGGAAATATTCTTCAATGTCCAATTTCTCATACCAACCATCACCATTCTCTTACTTGCAAAATGACCAACCAAAGTGATCTCCTCCATTTTTGAGTTGTCGTTCAACATAAATCCTTCACCCAACACTAAATATGCTTTGAATTTTACATATTTCTTTTTTTACTTAGCTCTGTTCCTTTCGTGCCAAGTAGTGAGATGACCCTTGAATGGAATGAGATACACCCCCACAACATTTCACACTTGAAATGTTCGCACAAAAAGTGAGTGCATGGAGGATTGATGTTATAGTTAGTGACTAATGTAAAATATGGGAGGGCAATTAGGTCTGAGCGAAAATAAATAGCACAAGGAGAGATAGCAGGTAGCTCAATGGAGGTTTACCAAGTTATGGTGGGGTCGAGATGTGGTAAGCTTAGATATTCGTAACAGTTGAGGATGGCCTCAAAGCAAAGGTGGTTGTGGGTGTCCTCATCTCAACGAGACAATAGGAGGATGGCCCATGCATGTGATATGTGTATGTGGAGAGAAAACATAAAATCAAACTAGGAGAATGTGAGAGATACGATAGAGTCGACTATTGTTGAGAAGATGGTAGGTGTGTTTTGACTTCCTCTTTCTAGGCCCAAATTTTTAAACCCTCATATAGGTCATCTGAGAATTTGATTTTCTCAACTTCCATCATTATATATATAATAAAAAATGGTATTAAATTATAATTAATATTTATAAATAGTTTCAATAATAATTATAAAATTTATCTTTTATGATATAGTAATTAAATTGAAAATAATGTTATTCCTTTAATATATAATAATAAATTGACAATAATTGTATTTTTTAATATATAATAATTAAGTTAACAATAATATAATTTTTAAAATTTTAATAATAATAGTAACATTATTTTTTAATATAATAATTAAAATTATATAACAATTTGTATAATGTTATTGAAAAATATATAAATTTATATAAATTAGTATATTATAAAATTTTATATTTATTTAACAATAAATAAATATTAAATTAATTTAAATGAAAAATGAAAAATAGAATAAATATTATTTATAATAAAATAATAATTATTATTATAAGTCTAAAGTCATTATCGAATCATAGATTGGAAAAAATGTTTGAAATAGTGTGCAATTATTTATTTTATCTCTTAAGGAAAAGATTCTAAATCATTTGACCTAATCATTTGACCTATTTCAATTCATATGTATAAAATTGTTTATATATCGAATTTTAACTTTAAAAATAGAAATTTAAAAAAAACTATGATAGCTTAAACAAATCCGGAAAATTTCACTAAGTTACAAAGTCAAGTCATATTCAATGGGAGACAATACTCTTTTTAGAAGTGCAAACTTGTTGGAATATTTATCCAACTCACTTCCAAACGTGTAGAAACTTTGAAGTCCAAAGTTTGAAACTACAGAAATTATAGATTATAGGGTTTCCTATATTGAATCGAATCAAACTAAAACTATTTCAAATGTCACAGTGATTTGTTAAGGTGAAATCACACCAAAATGAAAGGTTATTGTATTTTTCAATTGATAAATTTATACAAAAAATAATTTTATATAAATCTATCAATTTGTATTTGTGTATTGTGTGGCACATGCATTCCATCAACTCTACTCATTATTTTATGAATAAAGGAGGAAGGCCATAAAATTCTCAAAAAAATTATAAACTATCTATACACATCCACGATACCATTTTAATTCGATAAGGATTGTGTACTCCCCAAAGTTTACAAAATTTAGATTTCGAAAAAACCCACACTCGTGCCCACGAAGTAAATGAAAGATAATAAGTAGGATTTTCAGCAAATACTAATAGGTTTACGTGCAACAAATATCTTCCATGAGAGTATAGGATCTCATGAAACAGATCTGATGACTTAATCTTCTTCGCGACGTCAATGTCTTTGTCATCTTTGAGTTGAGCATAGCTTTCTGCCAAAGTGGTCGTCACTTCCTTCACTAATTTTGGAGAAAGCGCGTCAAGTTCGTGCAACTCCTCTATGTCACAAACCAGTGATTCTGTGAGACTCTCGTTCAGATATTCGTGAACCACCACGCGCAGAAGGGTGACGTGCTGCGAGTCAGGAGCCATGGTGTATGCGGGCACGATCCACCCGAACCTTCTGAGGTGGTCAGAAATCTCATACTCATCGTACCTGTTACTGCCATTGAGCAAAAACGCGACCAGAGGGACGCCGACCTCTTTCGACAATATGTCGAACCGCTTGGTGTCCTCTAGGCTTATTCTGCCATGGTGCCCTTATGGCTCCTCCAACACTCAGATTTAGGGTTTAGTCATGATGAAATCAAAATAACGCGGAGGGAGCGGACGGGTGGGCAAATTCTAATTTAAAATGGGGAAATTTAAAATTCAAATAGTGTAGTACTTAATGAGATTATGTACTAGATATGGTGAAAAGACACGCTCAAGAGTTGTGTGGGTATATTGCAGATTCCTCTGAGTCCCTCTAGCTTTCACCTGCTCAGAAATATGACGGGATCGGAAAACGAATGCTCATGAAACAACATGCATGCTCATGGTAGCCAAAAGGTATGGCAACCAATAAATTCTATTCATTATTAGTCCAATAGCATAGGATTTATTGGTTGCCCGGAAAGGTGAATCTTCATAAGGGTTGCCGGGATCCATGGAGTAACGAGGTAAATGTCTAAGGCTATCGGTGAGGAATTGGAGGTCTCTCGTCCCGGGGCCGCCAATGCACCAAAAAGGTGGGAAATAATGAAAGTGGGATTGATCTCTTTCTGCACGTAGCGACTTCGTCGAATCGACCGTGAACTTCTCTTATTGGAAGATTCAACCTCTCGCTCAGGAAGAGAAAGAATGGGGGTCACTCAACTCCTATATGACTTAACCATGAACAAAATCCGAACGGACCAACTCTGAATGGAGAAAATCCTATCGTACCTACCTGGCAAACCAGGACGCGACCAAGCGAATCAGGGGAGCGGATCAGTCGCATAAATGGCGAAGACTTCGCATCCGCATATCCAGCGGGGTAGCTCGCTACAGGTGAAAATAACTGGCATATTCGACGGTGATTAGTCTCAGATTCGATCGCTCGCATAAACAACAGAGATAACTTGCTTATCAGCGTAATGGTCTGCAGATCTGGATGTGATAACCCGCTTAAAAACTGATAATTCGCATATTCGATGGAGTCGCAGATCGGCTGATAATTCGCATATCCGATGATAATTCGCGTATCAGAATATAAGTTGCGTACCCAAGCAAGATAATTCGCGTAACTAATGTGAGAACTCGCATAACGAGAATTAATCTGCATATTCCGTGGCGATTACTAGTATGCCCGGCTGAAATACACGCATAAACGGTAAAGACATGTTGGATATCAGTGTAATGATCAGCATATCATACAGTGATAACCGATTACTAGTATGCCCGGCTGAAATACACGCATAAACGGTAAAGACATGTTGGATATCAGTGTAATGATCAGCATATCATACAGTGATAACCGCGTATCACTGAATAACGCGCCTATCTGGAGCGAACAATCTGAAATTAATTGCTGAAGATCAGATTTTGTTCTGCATTAATTGTTTGCAGTTGGAATTAAATTCCAACATAATTCAGATTACACACGATAACTCGCATAACCACTGGTGATAAGCACTCGAATATTGTGTGGGATCAGGTGATAATTCGCGTCAATAGTGATAATGGCATACCTATTGACGATAACCGCATATCCAAGGCGGTTAACTCGCGGCGGTAATTGCATATTGTGAGATGATAATACGCGTATTCAACTGAATTTAGTGGCATAAGCGAGAACTAGTTTATGCCGCGAAATATATCAAGTTCTGCCCGACAAAGAAAAATGGCCATGCAGGTCGAAAGGTAGTAGCTCCTTCAGTTTGGGTTGTACGCGACATGCCAGTTATTCAGAGTATGAGATTCTAATAAATTTGGAGGCGTGTATACCAGGGACGACGTCATTATGCAGAGAGGAAAGGCGAAAGGGATTTTGTCAAGGTTTCAGCTAACACAGCCTCCATTCACTCTGATGTGCCTTGGAATCTTTGTGGGTAGGGTTTGTAGGTATATCCTTAAAAACTGGTGTCTCTAACCTACAATTTACCTCTTCGGAATCGACAAGTTGAGCCATGGATAGGCCACCTCTCATTGTACCTCACTGTCGATCCAGAGGCAAATTATTTTCCTGTTGCAGCAACCAAATCTACTAGAAAGTTTTTAATATATTGTTCGGCTTTAGCGGTTTTCTCTCATTATGTGATGAGACCGCCATTTTGGAACCGGGTTTGATAAACATTTTCTCTAATAAAAGATCTGGTTTCCAAAGTTATCTATTACACCGTTCTCATTTATGAAATTTCTACCAATTTTCCCTCTAATGTGACTTGGCCTCTTGCATAAGGTAATGGAGTTTCCCAGGCAATTTTGGCCTCTTGTAGAAGGTAATGGAGTTTCCAAGAGAGTTTTAGAATTGATGTGACTTGGCCTCTTGTAGAAGGTAATGGAGTTTCGAAGGCAGGTTTAGAAATAATTTTACATCGACTTGTGGAAATGGGCTTCATCGTCTACTATCCTGTCGAAATTAAAGTATTGTTAGTTTGCATTTGATTATATTAATATGTGATTTCTAAAATGTAATGCGTGGCAGAAATGTATAATTATTTAAATATAAAACATCGTTTATAATTATTTTATTATAAAAATATATAAAACATGAAACTTAAAATAATTTTATATTGGTAAAATCAAATCATTAAAATGATAGGGTAAAAATTGAAACTAAAAAAAAATATACATCATAAAGATAACCACATAAATAAAGAAGAAAATAAATAAGAGATGACCACATTTTAAGTTATTTATTTGAATCTAAAAACTGAAGTAAGAAAACAGCAATATTGAAGTTAATATTGCTGCGTCATCATCTAGGTTTCAAAATAGAGATAGAAAACCATAAAAATGAAGATATAGATAATGAATTTTTGAATTTGATAGAGTTGAGTTTCTCTCCCTAGCTTTCAATTTTGTAGAAGAGCTCCACATTTAGAGATGCACTGTCATTTCCATTTTTAATAGTTCCATGGGTCATATAGTTCTCGGTAAGCATATTTTTTTTAATTAGGATTTAAAAAAAAATATTGTTTTGATTTAAAATTTAGTTTCTTGATTCTGTCACACTTAATAAGCTGTTATTTAGGATTGGGTAATGTAAAATATAATTAATGATATTTAAGTATTATATAATCAAATTATAGATAAATTTGAATATGAATAATTAAAATTTATAAAATATTTTATGCCATTTTAGTTAATTATATTTTTTATAATAATAAATAAATTCTATTTTATCATAAATATTTTTTAAACATATTAAATATAAATAAGGTTAATATATTTTATATTTTTTGTTTTGTTTTAAAATAAGAAACTTTTCAAAAGTTTTTAGTTTGAATAGTTTTATGAAGAGTTTGTTTCCTCTTAGCTTATATATTATATCTATATCATTGTCTATATATTGATTGGTTTCTTCTAAGCTTCTCATTCAATTCTATGATTGGTCTCTTCTAAGCTTTTGATACAATTTTATATTTTGTTTTAGGAGCCACACTCTTTTGTGAAAAACACGAATACTTTTTCAAGTTCCACTACATTCAATTCAAATTATTGTGCTTAATTTTGTCATTAATTTTTCTAGATAGTTATTTTATCTGTAGAGAAAAATCACTCTTATCAATTGATGGATAGGAAAACAAGGTTGACACCCACCAATTTATTCAGGCCAGACACATAGTTTGTATATTATTGTTGTAACAATGTTGAGAGGTTATAGTTGCCCATTTATTTGATGTAAAATTAGTGATTAAAAATGAAGTCATTATGGATTTGATGAAGTGATTATTTATTTATACATCCTTCTTAATAGAAATATATTTTGGAAACACAATTTTCCATCCTCTATATATTGAATATAGGCCATCTTGTAATGAGTGTAGATTTTTATGTTATATTACGTTATTGAGCTCGTACCATGCACCATTCCAAACAAGTTTGAAAAAATAGTCTTTAGATTACTTGTGCATGATGTGATTTTTACTTATATCAGAAAATAATCATCCTTCGATACCTTTTATTGTAACCCTATAAATTAATAACCAAATTAGTTTGTTTTTTAATTGTTAGTTATATATTAGATCAAAATGAAGTACCTTGTGTGAATGGGGAGATAATTGATTTGGAACCAAAATTTGGCTTTCAACATACTTCTTACATTCCCTTATGTGGGAGAGATCATAATGGTTCATGCCCTTGCTTGGGGATTTCTAGGTCCCCTTACAAATTAAAAACCAATTTAGTGTGCTTTTTCATTGTTAGTTTTATATTAGATAAAGTGAAGCACCTTCTGTGAGTGGGAACATAATGGATTTGGCACCAAATTTTAGCTTTAACTAGATTCCTTTATGTGGAAGAGATCATACTCATTCATGCCCTTGCTTCCTGAGTTCTAGCTCCGCGACTCCCATAGAGAGGCTTAAAGGGGATTTTCCCTTTAGTCATTAGATTTTTTCTGTTACTTTTAATAAATTGTATTGGGACAGACATTCTAAAAGCATGATAACCATAGAAGCCATGAATTGGGTAAAATTGTGGACTTGGTTTGGGACTTAGTAAAGCTAATTATGTAGAGTAATTGGTTTGATAGCAAATCGATCAAGGTAATGAATTCTGAGGTCACTAAAAATTATGGAAATTTTGTTTGGGAGATGGTTATTGTCGCCCACCTAAATAGGAAGGATTGAGAAGCACATAATTTGTTATTAGGCCTTGGCTAATAGATCCGTGGAGTTTGATTAGACTTGACAACAAACATTTTGATGACTAAAAGCTAGACATACCCTTGGTTGGGGAAGCTCTAGCTCTGGTGACTCCCATAGAGAGGCTTAAAGAGGATTTCCCATTTAGTCATTAGAGTTTTTTACTCTTTTAAGAACTCTTTGTACATATATCTAGAAATTCTCAAAAACATAGACATTAATAATTGGGTGAAATGTTGGAGTTAGTTTGGGACTTAGTAGTGCTAATTATATAGAGTACTCCTTTTGTTAGGCCTAAGCTGAAATGTCCATGGAGTTTGGATAACTTGGACAGTAAACTCTTAAATCACTAAAATTTAGACAAAAATGGAAAACTTCTTTGGGAAAATATTTTTGTCAACCACCTACATAGGAAGGACTCATAGTACATGGTTTGTTATTAGGTCACAGGTGATCATCCTTGACAATGAACATTTTGATCATTAAAAGTAGGCATGCCTTGCTTGGGGGAGCTTTGGCGTGAGTGAGCCCAATATAGAGATTTAAATGGAATTTTCCCTTTAGGCATTGCAATGTTGTTTCTAGCCTTTTAAAACTCTATTGCTATAAAAATCCAAAAAATCATGACAAATATAGAAGCCATGAATTGGGTAAAATATTGAATTGGTTTTAGACTTAGTAAATCTAATTATATAGAGTACTTGGTTTGTTAGCCTTTAGTTGGAAAATCAATGGAGTCTAGCTAGTTAATTCACATATCACTAAAAATTAGGAAAATATGGAAAAATTCTTTGGAAGAATGTATTTTGTGGCCTACATTAATAGGAATGACTATAAAGCATATAGTTTGGTATTAGACCTTAGGGGATAAATCCATGGAGTCTAATCAGGCTTGACAATGAAATTTTTACACTTTGATAGGGAGGAGAGGAAAATAATTTTAGTTGTAGCTCTTTTATTGTAGAGATGATTATATCTATTTAATTTTTTCTTGTTTGTGGTAGCTTTGGAGAAAGTTTGGAATAAAGCACTAGAACAGGTTGCAGTACCTTGTCTCTTTTGACCTATGTAAAGAAGAAATATTACCTTTGAGGTTGTAGCTTCCTTTGAGGATGCCATTGTACTATGTGTACATATTTGTGTGGAAGTATCTAGGAAAAATGTTTCCCATGGAAAGTCAATTTAACTTTTCTTCACTAAGAATATATACGAATTCTTTATTAAGAGTAAACCATTTAAATATTGATGGTACAATGAAAATTCCTAATGTGAAAGAGATTTTCAAACTAAATACAAATTCTTGATAAAACTAGAGAGAGGAAGTAGAAGAATAAAACTAAGAAAACAAGAAGTTTTTCCTTTTAAAAATGCAAAACCCCTTACCAAAATTAATGTAGAAAGAGATTAAAAATTAATAAGGTTACATCTCAATGTGGATATCCTTAGAGGTCGTATAATTACATCACTGATGTGGATTTTAGTACCCTTTGTTTCTTTTCAAGTATGGTAAGAAGAATTTTTTCTTTAAACCCAAGAAAATATGTGGTTGTAGCATCTCTCAAGGATCACATTGTATCATGTCTATATAATTACATGGAATTACATACAAGAACATTACCTAGAAAAAATCAATTTGATGTGTTTTGGTTGACAATGTACCAAAATCCTTGATTGAGAGCATAGACCTTTATACATAGTTAGTGCCATGCGATTTAGTGATGTGGAAGAGATGCTGAAAATAAGTAGACATTATTGAGAGAATTAATGATGAAGTAGAAGGATAAAATTCATAAATAAGGTAGTCTACCTTGCAAATATGCAACAAAATTAAAGTACAATGAGATCAGTAAACCAATAGGAAAGCACTCTAAAAATAAAGAGGAATATAAATATGAATAAATGAAAAACTACAAGATATAAATGGGGAAGCAATTCGTTATGTATAAAATTACTAAAATTATATATATTTGTATATGATAATATAGTAATTTTTTTATATATGTTTTTTAATAAGGCACTCTTATTAGTATCATATAGCCATTTTAATTGAGATCCATTAAATATTGAGGAGAAAAAAGTTTAGGTGTAAGCCTTATGGACCTTGTTAGAACTACTTAAGCTGATTGACCTTTTGAGACAACAAATTGATGTATGAGACACTATTATTTCTAACAAGGTTCCCCCCTATGCACGTTGATTTGATTTCTTAGTGTATTAAAAAGTACATACCAACTCCATTTTTTTATTTGAACTTATGACATACAAAGATAATCATTTTTTCACCATTAATCCCATAACCTTTTCAAGTCTCACATTCACAAGATATGGAGGCCTTATCAATGTATTAATGTTGTAATGAATTTACCTTGAGGCCTTTATATTTAATTTTTCATTCTTTTTTATATGTTGCGTTTATTTTGACATATATGCAGTTTAAAAATGAATGTTCTTTTCTTCTTTTGTCTCTCTCTTTTCTTATCTATTCTTAACATTCTTGTACCTTATTTTCATGTTTTTTCACATAAAATAAAACATCATTTTCAACAACTTTTCCATTTTGACCTATTTATCTTACAACTCCAACTTTCTATTATTCACTTGTTAGTCACATGAGAATTAAACATTTTATGTTTACAAAATGTTATCCTTTTATCTATTTAATTTATGTCAATTTGGCCTTTGACATATTCTCATTCTTACTTCCACACATGATATATATATATATATGTGTGTGTGTGTGTGTGTGTGTTTGTGTGTGTGTGTGTGTGTGTGTGTGTGTGTGTGTGTGTGCGTGTGTTTGTGTGTGTGGGTGTGCACAAATGCTTTTCACAACTTTCTAATTTAGCAAGATTGAACATTGAGGTAAATATTTTATACATTTTTTCCTAGTGGACTCTTTAGAATGATAGGTGATATTAGCATTATATTAGAGTTTTGTTTATTGAACTTGGCTTGTTTATATGTAACTCCTCATTATTTTTGATATATTGGGTTTATTTTGGAATATGCATCTAAAAAATGGCTTTTATTGTCTTGTTTTGACACTCTTTCCTTGTATAATGTTGATATTGTTTGTACTTTATTTTCATGTTTTGTGCATGAAATAAAATAGTCCATTTTCACCACTTTATGTGTTCAACCTATATCTCTAAAACTACTTCATTATGTTTATCACTTCTTATTCACATGATAATTAAATATTTTATGTTTTGCACAATGCTTTCTTGATATCTATTTATTTTACATTAATTTGGCCTTTTGTATCTTATTTCCATTTTTCCTTCTACTCGTCAACAAAATGAAATAACATTGTGAGAGAGGATTTTGTGAAAAAATGATTACAATGCTTGAAAAACTACTTTATAACTAAAATAATGTTTATAATAAAGTTGGAGAGGGGAGATAATTGTTTAATATCCACACTATCCACTTGAAATCTCCACCCTAGAGTGAAGATGAGGGGGTCCAAGAAAAGAATACAAATTCATCTTACAACCAATTAATATTTTAGTAGGATTGTCGGTAGCATTGTTGGCACCTACATTGGCATAATGATCATGGTAAGTTGGGATGTATATGCTACCCTAAACCAAAATTTACAACTATTGTGAGATAAAACATTAGAGAAGAAATTTTATACTTAGAAAGTATTCCAAGCCACAAACATTACTTATCATCATGTTTATTGTTGACATATGTCCACATAATATGTCCTAAGGATTAGGAGGGTGGGTGACTTATGAGAAAGTAAACATTGTTGGGAAGCTCAAACAAATCCTATTATTTCTATTGAAACTAATTCCACAATACATTAAAATG
This sequence comes from Pinus taeda, assembly GCA_000404065.3. Taxonomy (NCBI): domain Eukaryota; kingdom Viridiplantae; phylum Streptophyta; class Pinopsida; order Pinales; family Pinaceae; genus Pinus; species Pinus taeda. Next base: position 12,855 of record APFE030293241.1, on the reverse strand, counting down.
TTCCCAATTAAAATTTAATAATATTTAAATGGAATGCTAGTGCAAGCAATATAGAGATGTTAAAGAGCACTTTGTTGCAAAGAAAACCACATAATCAATACATAACATCGAATATTTTATGAACAATTTATTTGCTTATTTTTTTAATTTAGATTTTTTTAATATTTCGTGGCTTTAGTTTTAATGTCAAAAATTGGATTCATTGGAGCTTTTCAACAATATGTATGTTTTTTCTATGGAGCATGTTGTGTGTATGTGAATAAATAAATCTTTACAAATAAATTAAATGTGATGGTGAATCAAAATGCATATGCATTCCATGATGAATATTACTGAAAAGTAGAATATTTGTATCTAGTTTACTAAAATTTATGCATTCCCTAAACCCATTATTCTTTAAAGAGATTATAGAAAGTGCAAGTACTAGTGGTGAAGAGGATGCATGCTAAAATTGTGGGAAAGTTCCTTAACATCTGAAACTCACTTTCCTATAAATTTAAAATCATTGTGATGCAACTCAAGGGGTAGACGTCTCCATAGTGTGGGATGTAGTGTTTTCACATATCTTGGTAATAGCTCCACCGAATTTCTAGTTAAGAAAAATAGTTGTTAAAAATGTCATAGTGGAAAAAGAGATTTCATTAGAAATTACCAACCATCATTAAAAAAAAAATGAAAATAATCAAATAAGGGATTTATAAAGCGAGTGAAAAATGATTTCAAAAGACATCAAACAATTGGTTACAAAGTTTTTAGATATTTGATGAGGATAAATACAGAATAAAAGGAAAATAAAATGATGAAATGTAATTTTTTTTTTATCTCTATGAAATGTGATCATATTAATAATAAAATTTGAAAGATTATGTTGATCAAGTGTTGGAAAACTTATCACCCCTTTTCTATGGAAATGGAATTTTCATTAAGCCTTCAATAATGATTTTTAGCTTGCAAGAAATGTGTGTACTACTTTTATCAAAATGCCTAAATACTCTAATGGTGAAGTGCACAAATGATGGATTTATAATTATTTCACTTATTGAAATTAGTTTTACCATTATTTCTTAAATAAATAGAATTATATGGAAGCTAATTTGTTTGATAGTAAAGTTTATTTGTATTAAATCACACCGAGTAGAAATAAAAGTATAGTGTAAGTGGTGAGTTTTTCTTGTTTTTTCTAATCAAAATGAATTTTGGCTTTTCCCATGCTTTCTAGTGGTTCTACTTCTTGGTTACATTAGTTCTTTGAGGCTAACTTAATAGAGTTTTAAAAAAATGACCATTGTAGTCACTAAGAAATCTAAAAATGATCTAACAAACTTTAAGAGAAGGTTTGTCAATTGAATGGAAGATATGCACAATTTTATAATCCCCTCTAATAAATTTAAGAGGAGGGATTTTCATTATTTGTACCATGCTTTGGTTGTTTAATTTACAAGGATATTAACCAATACTAGAAATTTAGAGGATTGGATCAATAAGAGTTGGATACACCATTTTAATGCTAATGCCTTCTTTTATTTCTATAAAAAATTCTATTATGCATTTCACTTCTAGTTCTGAGGAAAATGATTCTATTTTTTGAAATGGACCCTTGATTTGAAGCTTTTGTGGCCTTTATTTGAATTTTTGATTGTTAGGTTTCAACCCAAAATGGGAGGTTCCAATTAGTACCTCTATGTGGGTTTAGCATCCCTTCTCACTTCTCAATCTACCAAACTTGGAAGCTTTGGAAATGATGAGTAAATATTTAGGTAGATAGATACATGACATTCATTAAGGTCAAAAATATTCTTTTTATGGCTTATATATAGTAATTAACTTGTATAAGGGCCTCCTCGTTGTGTTCAAACTCCAATTTATGTCTAGATTCACCTTAAAAAATGGACTACGAACAATGATTGTTTCAGTGCTATTTTTTTCATATGAATGGAAATTTTTCCTAGGACTACTTCTTGATGTTTGAGAAACTCTCCTAGGTGAAAGAGATAGTTAAACATAAGATCTTCGCTCTCAGGACAAATGGCTGTCAAATAAAAAAATTCATAGTAACAAAAAAGGAAAAGGGGAAATTATCAAATCATGGAACTACAAATAGATTCACTATTTTGGGTTTAGAAAATCTTAAGGGTGTATGCAACAGAAACGGAACCTCCAACCCCTTCTCAAAATCGAAGAAGAAGAAATGCTAATGTAAGGAACTCTAATATATCTATAGAATCAAGTCCAAACTCATGGAAAAAATAAATTATAGCAAGAAAAATATTCAATAAGGTTGAACACTGATGAGAACCTTGAAGGTTGCAAGGATGGTTCATAATAATCCCTCGCAAGCAAAATTGAAGTGTCTCTTAGAAAAGTCCCTCAGGGACCCCATAAATATGGGCCAACTCAACTTCTAATGATAAGGAGCGACATGGAGATTTTATTCAAGGTATAGGGTTGTAGAGTGAATCAAGGGTGAAAATTCATTAAATAGACTAGACAACAAGAGAAAAATAGTGAAAATGCAATGGGAAATAAATCTGCAATTTTTATGAGCTTATGATGAGGATCCAAAAAATATTCAAGTTTGGAAATTCTGTCATGAAATCCTGGGTTTAGGCCATAATGAAAAAAGGAAATGCAAGATTATTAATAAATGAAGAAAAAAACGCAATATCTTCCTCATAACCAAATTATGCATTATTTTTTGGGATAGGTGGAATAAAAAAATAGTTCAAAATGGTATTTGCATGAAATGGGGTTGATTCCAATAAGTACTGCTATAGCTATTAGGTGTACCCATGCTACTCGATAAGAATCACATAGGATTTATTGAGGTTTGAACCAATGAGGTGGTAAGGAGTTCCTTAATAGTGCACCTTATTTCCAATTGATCTATATCTCAGTGGAAATGGGATTGTACAAGTTATGGATAAAGAATCCAATGCTTTTTTCTAGAAAATAATGTCAAAATATTCAAAGGTCCTACACGGGATCTTACAATGTTTCAAAAAGTACATGTGATTAAACCCACCCACTAGATGATTATGGTTTTTGTTGTTGAGTGAATATATTATATGGTCCAAATAACTAAATTCTAATCTCCATACTATAATAGGGAAAAAAGGGCATGTTGGGACTCTTTGAAATTCTCATTGGAGGAACTTTGATAAGAATATTGAATCATTGTTGAGGAATTCGATCTCATTTTCGATGAAAAATACAAAGGGTTATTGGTAATGGGAGGGCAGGAGGGGACGTTCTGATAAGAATATCAAATCATTTATGAGGATTTTAATCCCATTTTGGATGAGGATGAGAGACAATTGTTAGTTGTTTCACCGAGAGGGTGAATATATTTGAGACCCATTCAAAGAGATTGTAGTAGATAATATCTTTAACTATGGTAATTGGATTTAAGAAATATAATGAAATTAAAATGGTCAAAGAAAAGGGTGGGTCTACACATTTTAGAAGAAAGGTTACATGAATTCCTAGTTTGAGACTTTCCTAGTAGAGCATGCCTCCTTAACCTTAGTCATTCTATTTATTTCCATATTTTAAGACAAACCTATGACCCTATTAATTGGAAAAACAAAGGATTTGGGTCCATTTCTAGTGAGATATGATATTTATTGGGTTGGTTAACAAAAATTCAACACATTGGTTTAGAATATTAGTCCACATCATTGTAATCTATTTACATCTTATACATGGGACAAATAATAAGATGCTAATAGTAGAAATAAAAAAAATTGCAAAAAAAAAAAGACTAATAGCAGAAATAAAATGTTTACAAAAGCTTGTGGAGTCAACCCCATGAAGGAGAGTAGAATACTAAATGATTCTATTTCAACCACATACAAGTTCATATACTCAAATTTAGTTAAACCTTAAGGATATGAGGGATGTTGGAGACTCAAATAACAAAGTAAATCATTAAGAGGATGGAATATAAATAAAAGTTTCTTCCATTTATATGCTATGGAAAGAGGATGTAGGAATAATATCTCATAAATCACACACAAAAATGCAAAGAGAATTAAGGATTTTAAGTAGGTCAAATTTGTTTCATTTGGATGCTTCAAAACTTACATTTAATGGTGAATAGAGATAAAGGAAGTAGAAGAAAGTGATCAAATTTCGAGAATTGCCACAATCATACAAATTCAAAATTTTCACCTTGAATTTGAGGTTCCTTGCACTTATTTCTTGTGAAATTTTAGTCATAGGGATGAATTTGAGATATACACTACAATGGGGTATATTTCAGTTCTATCCAGCTGATTACATAATATGGGCGAAAATAATAAACATGAATTGATTGTACTTCAAAGGAACAATGTTTTCACCACTTAGGGCATACTTCTAAATATGAAAAAAAAAACTAGATTTATTACAACTATTAATATAGCTACTTAGATTCTATGTGTTCTTAAATTATCTTAACAAGATCTTATCATTTTTATGTAAATATATGTTAAGTTATGGTATGTTCTATGCTTATATTAGTTTACTTCTTTTTCTTATTATATTCCATAGATTAGAAATCACATGTAGATAAAGTGAAGTGCAGATAGAACATTAAATTATCGACAGAAAACAAGCTAGGACAAGAGACACAAGATGTGGTGGCTAGCCAGGGACAAAGCCCACAATGTGTGGGGAAACCCTTTGATCAAATCTTCTTTTTTCTTCAGTAATTCAGTAGAGAGAAATAGTACAATAAATCTAATTTATATTAGTAGTAGCAAACCCTAGATCAGTAGCCTCAGCATTAGCATCTTCATCATCAAAACTAGGGTAGTCGATATCTCACAAACCGACTGTTGGATCGGCTTGATTCCACCACCAATGTTGTAGCCTTCTGAGGAGGTTCAAATGAGCCTTCATCTTAGTTCAAATGAGGAGATCTTCTGGTCCAAATAGGTCAAACTTCACTTCTATAGTTGCAGGTTCAGTTTTAGCAGCTTCCTTCAAACTAGGGCAGTTGATATCTCACAAACAATCTGTCGGATCGACTTGATTCCACCACCAAAAGTTGCAACCTTTAGAGGAGGTTTAGATGAACCTACAACAGATTAAAAGTGGAGGTTTCATGGTCCACACTGGTCAAAATTTGGATCTGCATTTGCAACTTCAGTTTCAGCACCTTCTAGCTTCACATGTGTGAGAGAGAGACCATTTTCTATGCAGTAGAGAAGAGACTCTTTTTTGCGCAGTAGAGAGAGAGAGATGTGATGAGATGAGTGAGTGCAAATGATGAAAATTCCTCCTATATTTATACAAAAATGTTGATGTTTGAATAGATGCGACTGTTGGGCTTCTGAGCCTACATGAGCTGTAGGTCGGCTTGATAATAATTCTATAATCAAAATAAATTCATATCTCCATGAATACTTATCAGAATTAGATGATATTTAGATCAATACTAAACCTCTGTATGAGAGGAATCTAATGAGCATATTATCAGCCATGAATAAGATGACCCACATGAATTTTGGCCCTAGTTGCAAATTTTAACACTCCCTTTCAACTAGGGAGAACTTCACTTGCAATCTGTTTGTCAGTTGATACTATTCATCCATAAAATGAACTCCCCTATACAGCTTGACCCTTACCGTGCTCTGCTCTATTCTTCCTATTCTGCTTTGTCTTGTTTTTCCCTGTACTAATATGTACTTCTATGCTCTTTTTTTCTCTGCTTTGCTTTGTTTTGTTCTGCTTTGCTTTTGTCCGAATTATGAAGAAGAAGAAATGATTGAGGATGTATCATACTGACTCAAAGTCAGTCTCAGAGTATGTACCATTGGTTCCAGACCAGTCTCAACCAGCCCGAAGTCAACATCATAGTGAGTACAACTCCTACCACTGGTCCTAGACCAGTAACATCCTCCACTGACTCAAAGTCAGTCTCAGAGTGTGTACCACTGGTCCCAGACCAATAACAACTGACCCAAAGTCAGTGTCATTGAATATACCACTCCTTCCACTGGTTCCATACTAGTATCATTTATCCCAGATCAATGGAGGTCATCCTAGCATATCGAGTACGGTAGATACAACGATGCATCCATCAGTACTAATATGGTCCCTAACTTCATTTCCTTTCTCATTAATCAGATGATAGGTACTTCCCATGCGTCCTAGATTTCATGGGTAGGATGACTTGACAGGAGAACTAATCAATCATGTCCTCACAGGAGAACACATCAATCTCTCTACAATCACCATGGAGAACACATCAATATAGGGCTCATAGGAGAACACATCAATCCTGCTACAATTGCCATGGAGAACACATCAATCCAGGCCTCACATGAGAACACATCAATCCTACTACAATCCGCATGGAGATCAGATCAATCTAGGTCTCACAGGAGAACACATCAATCCTGCTACAATCACCATGGAGAACAAATCAATCTAGGCCTCACAGGAGAACATATCAATCCTGCTACAATTTTTCAAACTTTATAAGAACTTTATAAAATTTAGTTTAGTATTAAAAATATATATTTTATGCTATTATTAATATTAGTGTATTTTTAATTACAAATACAAATACTAAAACTGCAATAAATTTTTAATAAAGTCTATAAAACTATTATTTTTATTATTAATAAAATAAATTTAAAATAATCTTAATAAAATAAAATTTAATATGTTTATGACTACATGTAAAAATGATATTATGTTCTTCCAAACAATTTTTGTTGAAGTTTGCTATGAGAATTTGGCTAATTTACACTACAAGTCAAATCCTAAACCCTAAACCCTAAAACCTAAACCCTAAGCATTTTATAACATTTAAAACCCTAAACCATAATAATTTTATAACATTGTAACACATGTTTTATGACTTTTTTTGAAGTGTTTATTAAAAGCATTTACTAAAGTGTTATAAACCCTAAACCCAAAGGAATTTTATAACATTTTAAAAAGTGTTTTATAACTTTCTTTTAAAGTTTTTATTAAAACCATTTATAAAAGTGTTATAAACCCTAAAACCTAAGCATTTTATAAAATTTCAAATACCAAACCCTAAACCCTAAACACTTTACAAGATTAACCCTAAACCCTTAGAATTTTATTGCATTTTAACAAGAATTTTGTAACTTTTTTTAAGTGCTTATTAAAAGCATTCACTGAAGTATTATAAACCATAAACGCCATCCCTAAACCGTAAGCATTTTATTGCAATTTAAAAAGTGTTTTGTATATATATTTTAACTGTTTCTTAAAATCATTTACTATGGTGTTATAAACCCTAAACCTTAAGAATTTTATAACATTTTAAACCCTAAAAAGTAAGAATTTTATCACATTTTAAGTATGCATTTACTAAAGCATTATAAACCCTAAACCATAATCCCTAAGAGTTATATAACTTTCTAAAACCTAAACCCTACTCATTTGATAAGATCTTAACAAGCATATTGTAAATTTTGTTTGTGTTTATTCAAAGAATTTACTAAGGTGTTATAAAATGTAAACCCAAAGGATTTTGTAACATTTTAAACCCTAAACCCTAGAACTTAAGCATTTTATAACATTTTAACAAGTGTTTGTAAACTTTCTTTAAGTTTTTATTAAAATAATTTACTTAAGTGTTATAAACACTGAACCCTAAAATATAAGCATTTTATGACATTTTAAAAAGTGTTTCATAACTTTTTTTAATACCTTAATCTAAACCTAAACCCTAAACCTTAAAAGAATTGAATAAAGTGTCATAAGCCCTAAACTCTATATCGGAGACCCTAAATGCTAAAAATATTTACTAAAGTGTGATAAACCCTAAACCTTAAACACTAAGAATTTTATAACATTTTAAACCCTAAACCATAAACACCAAACCCCAAATCCTAAGCATTTAAAAAAATTTAAAACCGTAAACCCTAAAACCTAGACCATAAAAATTTTGTAACATTTTAAACCCCCAACAATTAACCCAAACCCTAAACCCTAAGCATTTTATAACATTTTAAACCATAAACCCCAAACCCCAAACCCTAAGCATTTTAAAAAAATTTAAACCGTAAATCCTAAAACCTAGACCCTAAGAATTTTGTAACATTTTAAACCCTCAACTATTAACCCAATAACCTAAATCCTAAGCATTTTATAACATTTTAAAAAGTCTTTTGTAAAAACTCTGAAGTGTTTTAAACCCTAAACATTAATTCCTAAATCCGAAACCCTAAGCATTTTAGGACATTTTAAAAGATGTTTTGTAAATTTTTTTAAGTGTTTATTAAAATAATTTTCTAAAGTGTTATAAACCCTTCACGCTAAATCCTAAGCATTTTACAAATTTCTAAAGCCTAGGAATTTTATAACATTTTGGAAAACGCTTTACACTTTTATTTAAGTGTTTCTTAAAAGAATTTGCTAAAGTGTTATAAATCATAAACCCTAAACCCTAAACCTTAAACACTAATTTTTTTTAATATTTTAAAAAACATTTTATAACTTTAGTGTTATAAGTCCTAAACCATAAACCCTAAACCATAAACCCTAAAACCTAAACCCTAAACCCAAAACCCTAAATCCCAAACTGCAAACCCCAAATGACAAACCCTAAACACTAATAATTTTATAACAACTTAGAAAGTGTTACGTAACTTTTACTTAAGTGTTTATGAAAAGAATTTAATAGAGTGTTATAAAACCTAAACCCTAAACCCCAAACCCTATATCCTAATGCTTAAAGCCTAAAGGATAAACCCTAAAATAATTTAGAAAGGTCTTATAAACCCTAAAGCCTAAAGCATAAAGCTTGAAAGCATTTACTAAGGTATTATAAAATATAAACCGTAAACTCCCAAACCTAAACCCTAAACCCTAAGCCCTCAACCCAAAACCCTAAAACCTAAAGAGTTTATATCATTTTAAAAAGTGTTTTGTAACTTTTATTAAAGTCTTTACTAAAACTATTTAGTAAAGTGCTATAAAGCCTAAACCCATAATCCCTAAAACCTTAACCTTAAATCTTAAACCCTAAACATTAAAAAACCCTAAACCATAAAACCATAAAAAAACCATAAACCATAAAAAACCTAAAACTTAAAAAACCGTCAACTATAAACCCAAAAAACCATGAAAACCCCTAAACCCTAAAAATTGTTTTTTTAACTTTTTTTATAGCTGTTGATTAAAATAATTTATTAAAGCATTATAAACCATAAACCCTAAACTCTAATACCCACACCCCAAACCCTAAACCCTAAAAACCCTCAAAAAGCCATAAACCATAAAAAACCTAAAACTTAAAAAACCAACAACCCTAAACCCAAAAAACCCAAAATACCCTAAACCCTAAAAATTGTTTTTTAACATTTTTATAAGTGTTGATTAAAAGAATTTATTAATGCATTATAAACCATAAACCCTAAAATCTAATACCCACATCCCCAATCTAAACCCTAAACCCTAAACCATAATAACATTATAACATTCTAAACACCAAACAATACACCCTAAGTATTTTATGACATTTTAACAAGTGTTTGTAACTTTTTTTCAAGTGTGTATTTTTACTAAATTGTTATAAACCCTAAACCCTAAGTATTTTATTATAATTTAGTAAGCTTTTTGTAACTTTTTAAAACATTGAACCCTAAACATTTTATAACATTTTAATAAGTGTTTTGTAATTTTTTTTAAGTGTTTATTAAGATAATTTACTAAAGTGTTATAAAGTGTAAACCCTAAAACCTACACCCTAAGAATTTTATAAAAAAATAACAAGAGTTTTGTAGCTTTTTCAATGTGTTTAATAAAAGAATTAACTAAAGTTACCTTCAAACCTACACCCTAAGCATTTTATAACTTTTTAGCAAGTGTTTTGTAACTTTTTTCTAAGTGTTTATTAAAAGGATTTACTAAAGTTTTATAAAACTTAAACCGTAAAATTTAAACCCTAAGCATTTTATAACATTTTAAACCCTAAATCCTTAGCATTTTATAAAATTTTAAAAATTGTTTTGTAACCTTTTTTTAAGTGTTTATTAAAAGAATTTTTTGAAGTTTTATATGACCTAAATCCTAAACCCTAAACACTAAACACTAAGAATTTTATAACATTTTAAAAAGTGTTTTATAACTTTTTTTTAAGTGTTTATATAAAGGATTTACTAAAGTCTTGTGAACCCTAAACTCTAAACCTTAAGCATTTTATAACATTTTAAACCCTAAACCTTAAACCTAAGCATTCATTGAAATTTTAAAAATATTTTTGTAACTTTTTTTGAAGTGTTTATTAAGAGAATTTACTAAAATGTTATAAACCCTTAATCCTAAACCATAAGAATTTTATAACATTTTAAAGCCAAAAGCCAAAACCCTAAGCCCTAAACTCTAAACCCTAAGTATTTTATAACATTTTAACAAGAGTTTTCTTACTTTTTCTAAAGTGTTTATTAAAATAATTTACTAAAGTATAATAAACCCTAAAGCCTAAACCATGAGCATTTTATATAATTTTAAATCCTAAACCCTAAATCCTAAGCATTTTATAACATTTTAAAAAGTGTTTTATGACTTCTTTTTATGTTCTTATTAAAACAATTTATCAAAGTGTTATAAATCCCAAATGCTAAAACCCAAACTTCAAACCCTAAACCCTAAGCATTTATAATCTATTAAAAATAATTTGTAACTTTTATTTAAGTGTTTATTAAAAGAATTTACTAAGGTGTTATAAACCCTAATCATTCAATAACATTTTGAAAGGTGTTTTGCAACATTTCTTAAGTTTTTATTAAAAGGAATTAATAAGGTTTTATAAACCCTAAACCCTAAACCCTAAGCATTTTATAACATTCTTAAAAGTGTTTTGTAACTTTTATTTAAGTGTTTATTAAAATAATTTACTAAATTGCTATAAGCCTTAAACCATGCACCCTAAAACCTAAATCCCAAAACCTAAACCCTAAACACTCAACCACAAGCCCTAAACCCTAAACCATAAACCCTGTGAATTTTATAACAGCTTAAGAAGAATTTTGTAACTTTTATTTAAGTGTTTATGAAAATAATTTACTAAAGTTTTATAAACCTAAAACCATCAAAACAAAACCCTAAATCCTGAAGACAAAAACATAAACCCTAAACCCTAAAACGTAAACTCTAAACCCTAAACCCCAAACCCCAAACCCCAAACCCTAAACTATAAACCATAAACCCTAGACCCTAACCATTTTATAACAGTTCAAAAATTGTTTTGTAACATTTATTTAAGTTTTTATTGAAAAAATTTACTAAAATGTTGTAGACCTTGACATTAAACCCTAAACCCTAATCCCTAATCATTTTATAATATTTTAAAGAGTATTTTGAAACTTTTATTTAAGTGTTTTTAAAATCATTTACTAAAGTATTATAAACCCTATTTTTGAATAATCCACCCAAGCTTTAACCCTCACATTACAAAAAAAGGGCTACAATATGTTTACATCAAGAAGATATGGATGATTTAGTGACTATGTTGTGAGAATGGTGACACTATCCCCATTTTATAACATAGGTCATTTAGGTAAATAATAGAAAATGGATGAATTGTGCAACAACCTAATATAAGTTATTACAATATATCCACATGAGGGTAGTTTAGTGAAGATGTACATGTGTCATGTGGTGGTTGGAAGCCACCTCCAAAGTTTGGTGGTCTTTAAGCTAAGAATCCACATTTCAAGCACTCCTGGTGGAATGGTTTTGTGCTCTCTAAAAGAGGATCCAAGCTTTAATTCTCCTCATCATGTCCTAATTAAAAAAAAAAACTCCAAGTATTGCACTCTCCAAGAAAGAATCCCTCAATACAACCATTAACATCTTAGACTATGACATGTTCTTGTAGTGATCCTAGGGAGGAGTGGTTTTACTCATAGTGCAGTCTATGATGATCTAGACTTATGCAAGAACGAAACAAACTAAAAATATAAACATAAACATAGAGTTGAAGAAAAAATAAAACTTCATGTCATTAATGTCAAAGAATTGAAATATGCTTACATACGAAATGGAAATAAATTTGCTTGGGCAATGATAGCTTATCTCAAAGAAGAGATGTGGCGGCTACATGTTGCCGTTACTCCTCTAAAGCTCCAACAATTGTCCTAGAATATATCAATAATATATGTACATAGTAACCATTTTAGGGTCGGTTACAACTATGGCCGCAAAATTTCACAATATATATACAAGGTTTTATTAGATGACATAAACATCAAAACTATGTCATATTATATTAACGCTAAAATTTAAACCTAAATAATTTTTAGGGTGTGGTATAGCTATGGCCTCAAAAGTTCAACTGCATTGTAAGGCAGATGTTTTAATGGCCATGGCTATTTAAATTGGAATACATATTTTAGAGTAAGAGGCACAGATTAATATCAATGTTAATAGTAATATTAACATTAATGATAATACTAATATTAATATATTAACAATAATAATAAATATTATATTATACTAGTATTAATATACTAACATTAATATTAATATATATGATAGTTACTAATATAAAAAATATATGTTGTTATTTATATTACTTATATCATATTAGTGCTTTAACGCAATAATATTAATAAATAATAAATAGTATTGGTATTCATAAATTATGGCTTTATATATTAGTTAATAATCAAACTATTAATACTTCTTGTGGCTTAATACATTAATAAATGATCAATTATGACCTACTATAATTGTTAGTGTTTAATAAGATTGAAAATGATGAATTATAATTAGTTAAAGTTAACCATTAATTATTGTGTTATCCAAATATAAAATTATTACATAATATATCAAATTATTACATTTAAGAATATTATTACATAATAATTATTATATGAAATTATT
>APFE030293238.1:0-15423 GCA_000404065.3 Pinus taeda | reverse complement strand
CCTCTGAATTGTGTTATAATGAGGCTCGAAGGCCTATTTGTTATTGACAAACAATGAAAAACCCTAAACATCGAAAAATTAACCCTAGGAGATGAAGCACAAAAACTATGGGCCCTATTTGGGTAAATTGGTACATCAACTTCACGGGTTGTAACTTTGGCATACAATCTCCTTTTGATGCGCACAATACCTCGTTAGAAATATCTGGGTCTGGTTTGGGTAAATTGGTACATCAACTTCACGGGTTGTAACTTTGGTGTATGATCTCCTTTTTATGTGCACAATACCTCGTTAGAAATATCTATCTGAGGACTACAACTTTTGAATGTAATCATGAGTCCTTAACTCATGTTTCCATGGTTTTCCCAAAATATGTCTTTTAAGGCCTCAAAATGGCTACGGAAGTTTAGGACCCCAAAAAACAACCAAAATAGTAAATTATGCAACAATTAAGGAAACTGAAAAATTGAAAGAGACAATGTTGGGTTCCAAGTGGAATAGGAGGGTTGCCACCAATATCCACCTGGATCAAAGTCAAGAAGGATTACTCTGAGATTATATGATGGTTACGATCATGTGCAAGAACCTATTACTTCAATTATGGGAAATATTTCTCATAAGTTATTTTCTAGCTATGTTGCACTAAATTATTCGATTGATGAGCCCTCTATTTTTACAGAAGATGGGTTGAGTAGTGCTGTGATGGAGGAGAGTGATAGTTTGGAGACAAGCTTTGGAGGGTTTGGTTATTGATTCCAATACTACAATAGAGTTTGATTTGTAGCCTATAAGTGAAGTTGACGCACTGGATTTGCATTCCAACAGATTGGAAGAAAGTGGTGAGAATTGGTGAAGTTTGTTGAGGATAAGTGGTCTTCAAAATCACATGTATATCCTTTAGTGATTGGAGGAAATGAAAATTTTTTCTTGAATTTGATCCAAATATAAAATAATATCTCAAATCTAATTTTGAGTGAAGAGAGGAAAGGGAAGGGTATCATTCTTACCCTCTACTTCAACTTGCTAGAAGTTTAGATGGCTTTCTTAGTGATTACAAGATGGATACAAGCATGTTCATGTGCCAAAGAAATTAGTAACTTAAGTATTTTTTATAAGCTACTAATAGACATGTTGCACTAACTTATTCAATCAATTAGAGTTCCAGAGATTCCATTTCTTGCAAAGAGGGAGTGTTATCTTTTCGTTGCTTTGAAAGTATTTTCACCTAGCTAGGGGAGTACATGGTGTGCTGATGAAGGCTTGCAATACCCTATCGCCTTTGTTTTATTTTTGTTGAACTACTTGGTTTGATGATGAAGACATGCTTCTTGAGGTCAGTGTTAGCACACATGTGATGGTTTTGAAAGATTTTACAAGGGTGCAATTGTTGAGGATGATGGGTGCTTATAACATGTATTAATGACCATGGAGGATGGTTTTATACTCTTGGAATTTTGGGATAGGTCATTAGAGGTATTCGAGAAACCATGCACATATGTTGAGGAATAATTATTGAGTTTAAAAGCCAATGATTGGAGGGTGGACAAATGACACTTCATTTTGGGGCTTTGGTAGTTGAATGACACTACTTAGTTCCATATTTTTGTGTCAACATCCCTCACATTAGGCTATATAAGAAAAGGGAAAGTTCTTTATTAATCACAACTACCTCGTATCTTATATATTGATATTTGGTGTGATTATAGCTACTTGGGAATCTTGTAAGATCATGTATTACTTTTGTAACAAATATTCAATGTTAATTGGATACTAGTATTAGGGTTCTTTCACTTGTTAGATGCAAGTATGTGGCCCTTCTTAATGATTTATGTGATGCAAGTGGAAGCTCATGGGATTTGAAAATTTGTGTGATGTTGGCTTGTTGGTAGCTCCAAAGATTGTCTTGTAGAGTTTGGTGTAATGTCTTGCTTGGCCTTTGTATTATTGAAAAAAGTTCGTAGTAATTGTGGAAAACATATCTAGGTTTGGGACGCATCAAAGACTCTTTTACTCGGATGATTTGTGAAAGGAATTGTTCCACCAACTCAAGATGAACTGGGATGTTGTGCTTTTCATTACTAGGATAATATGAAGTGTACAATTGTTATGCTTAAATTTCCATCATAAATAAGATAATTCTCATGGATCAATCAATATTCATTGCTATTTTACAACATGATTTTTTAAGATAGTGGACTGAATTCTATGTTGTCATAACATGCTTATTGAAACTTTAAAATCTATAATATTACATTTTCATTGTAGTTGAAGTAATCTTCATATATGTGTAATAAGATAGATATTTCCCTAAGAGACTGTAAAATGATGTACACATGAAGTCTTTTTCATGTTTATATCCCTTACTTTACCTAGAAGTAGTGTTGCGAAGTTTTGAATTTTCTTACAAGTCCATTAAAGAAATTAAATACAACACCAAGGATACAAAATCTAAAGAGTAGATATGTGGCCTCATAGAAGTGAGGCATATATTTATAATTGGGAAGATTCAATAAATATTGACATATATACAAACCAACATGACTTTAATAAGTTTACATGGTAAGTTCCAACCTCAAAATCATTAACTAAGTGCTAATACTTAGGGATCATAACAAAAGGCACAATCATTCTGTAAGTAAAAAATATTTCATTAGGTCACCTAGTGCTATTTTTTTTACAGTGAATCTTGATTTCAAACACTCTAGGATTTATCCCTAAAAATAAGTCCGAGTTCAACTTTATTTGTACTAGAACATCATTCCTAAAATTTGGCCTCAGTTGGGATAGATAACATCTTTCTCTCCCCCTTTGACATAAAAAAACAAAGGTTAACTCCCCTTGAAACTGTCTCTCACCTTTTCTTTCTTTACTGAAGATTGTGCGAATCAATTTGGAGTAGAAATTACTCCCAATTTCTGTCTGAGATACTCAAATGTCTCTTTGGGAAGTGGCTTAGTGAAGATGTTTAAAATATGCTCCTTCAGGGCCAACATATTCTAGCTTAGTATTCTTTTTTTTTACTTGATCCCTTAGAAACTGAAACTTTATAGCAACATGCTTAGTCTTAAAATGCATCTTTGGACTCTCAGAGATGTTTATTGCACTTGTGTTGTCATGAAGTATTGAAATAGGCTCATCACATTTTACTTTTATGTATTGTAAGGTTTTCTTCATCAAGAGGACAACATGTTACTACTATAATATATTCTACTTTTATTGTAGACAAGGATACTTAATATTGCTTCTTATGTAACTTGGATACTAAATAGTCTCCCAAGTAGAAGGATGCGCCACTTGTACTTCTTTTTTCATCTAAATTTCCTACCCAATATGCATCTGTGTAAGCTACCCGTGTTAATTCCTTTATTTTTGGATACCACAACCTAGATTTTTTCGTTCATTTGAGATATATGAATATTCTTTTCATTATTAGAAAATGAGTTTCCTTCAGTGCTACTTGAAATCTTGAAACCTATCCAACTTCTTGCATTACATATAGTATTGAAGCTATCACATATAGTAGTCTACCAATCATCGATTTATATTGTTTTGGTCCATTTCGCTAGATTCACCTTCTTTTCTCAACTTGCATATGATGATCATAGGAGTGATCACAAGTTTCTAGTCTTCCATTTTCAGCTGCTTCAACATTTATTTGGTTCACCTGGTTTGAGAGATGAAAATGAATTCATCTAGTAGAGATATATTTATTTAAAAAAATAAAGTTAGCTCCCCATGCAAAGAAATTTCAAATTCATTTGTCATATCATTTGCAAAGTTTTGACTTAATATATGATCATCACTTCCAAAGATGATGTTTCAAAGTATATTTCAAGACAATAATATTATCTTGATTTTCCTTTATCTAGAGATTATTGTCTGCATTTCCCTTTTTGAATCCTTGTTGTTGCAAATACCAGATGAATATTGAGTACCATGCTCTAGAGGCTTTCATAAGTCCATACAAAGCTTTATTTAGTCTACAAACATAGTCCTCATCTTTTGATAATAGGAATCCTTTTGGTTGTTCTATGTAGACTTCTTCTAGAGCCCCATTAACAAAGTATAAGTTTACATCCATCTTATACACTTTTATTCTTTTGGAGCATGCATAGGCCAAGAGCATCTTGATTGCTTCCATTTTGGCCACTAGAGAAAAAGTTTCTTCATTTTCTATTTCTTCAACTTCGGATATTCTTTGCACACTATCCTTTCTTTGCTTTTGGTCACCTTTCCATATTCATTTAGTTTATTTATGAAGACTCATTTTGTACCAATCACGTTTTTGTTCTTGGGTCTTGGAACAATTTCCCATGTCTCATTCTTCTCAATTTGGTTCAGTTATTCTTCCATGGAATTGATCCGAAGTTCATCATTTCTAGCTTCCTCAAAGTTACTTGGTTCAATTGTGGATGATAGTGATACATGCCCTTGCTTTGATGTTTGTGCTTTCTTTTTCTTCTTTTGGTTTCTACTCCTACACTCTTTTCCCTAATTATTTGTTTAAATTTTTGGATGATTCTTCTAATACCAACATTTAGGTGTCCTCAAAGGTGTATGCAAATCTTGCTAATTATCTGATTCTTCTTGTTCTGTCTCTAGATGCTTCTCTTCTTCTTTTTCTTCCTCTTGCTTTGGTTCTCCCTCTTCCTATTATTCAAATATGTGTGAATTTTTTCTTTCCTTATTGGTATTCAACACTTTTGTTTCATTAATTTTTACATTGATATTTTCTACTATCTTGTTGAGTCTAAGATTGTAGCACTTATATGCTTTGCTTTTACATGAGTACCCAACAAGTATGCCTTCACCTATCCAGAGTAAAACTTTCCTAACTTCTAGTCATCTCTATTTATGTTACATTTGCTTCCAAATATTCTGGAATTCTTGACACTAGTTGGTCTTCCCTTCCATAGTTCATAGGGAGCTTTTTCATTGTTGCTTCCGAGCAATCCTCTATTCAAAACATGAAAAATATATGTACTTATTGAACCCAAAAGATATTACTTAGCTTGGATTTGTGCAAAACAAATTCTATCCATCTCTTCCACAGTTCTGTTATTTCTTTCAATCACTCCATTTTTCCGAGGAGTTCAAGCTATTAAGAAGTGTCTTCTTCTTACATGTTCTTCAAAATAGTCATTGGATTCATTTGAAGTAAATTCCCCTCCATTATCGAATCTCAAGCAATGGCTTTTTAAATTGGTTTCATTTTGAACAACTTCCTTGAATATTCTAAAAATTTTCGAAGCTTTTGACTTCATCTTAAGAAAAAAACCCAGGTTGTCCTTGTGTAGTCATCAATAAACAACATGAAGTATTATTTTCCATCTATTCCTTTTGTTCTCATTTGCCCACATAAATCAGTATGTACAAATTCTAGTGTTTTCTTCATGGAATGTTCCTTAGTTTTGAACTCAACTCTTGTTTCTTTTGCACACTGACATTACACACACATAATGTTTGAAGGATTTGTAATTTCACACATATCACTTAGAATTCATTCTTACTGATCTTTACAATATTGTCAAAGTGTGTATGCCCCAATCTCCTATGCCAAAGCCAACTTTGATTTCCCTTTGTTGAGCAACATCTTTCCCTTCTAATCTCATTTACGATGTATATGTCATTTGGAGTTCTTATTGTTGTTGCAACCAATTTCCTTAAATCCTTCTTTCCTTATTTCACATTAATTTGAATTGAATACAAGTATGTGTCCTTGATCACACATTTTTCTAACACTTATTCCCAAAAGTGACAAATCTTCCTTTTTCTTTGTTCAATGTTACAATAATTTTTTTTCTCCATTCATATGCTTTGAGCGTCCACTATCAATATAATATTAACTTCTTTTGCTTTGGGCTTGTAGGACAAGCCCATATTCCTCAACCTTCAAATATTCCTGTTTCTTTTTTCGAGTTCTTAGTTGCTCCCCCATATGATGGACATGAACCTACGTTGTTTCCCTTGAAGGAAATACCAAATTGCTTCTATAATTTATGGCCATGTGTCTAAAATTATTCCATTTGTAACACTTATTTTTATCACTAGGAATGCCAAAATTATTATAATTTCTCTTGAGAACCTACCTCACAAGATTTTCTACCATAACTACCTTCATAGTAGTTCTTGGGATTTTCATAGCTATTTCTAGTATTTCTACCTCTTGCATAGACTCTACTATTTATAACCTTTTGCTCAAAATTATTACAAGAATAACACACTCCAAGAAAAATATTTTGGTACCTGAGTGTAAGTGGTCTTGTTGATGGCATTTTCCCTCTCAATATGATATTCTTCTTTAATATTATCATTGTTGGATTTTGTGCATCCTCCTTTAGCAACTTATATTCTTCCTTCTCGATAGGACCCTTGAGTTCATCAACATAACTTCATTTCTTTCCTTCATTTCCTATCATCATATAGCTTGAACCTTTATCAATATTATTTGTTTATATTGTAGTCCATACCTATCAGTGAATTATTTATGGTTACGTATGATTTCATTCAATATTTTGGTACTATTTGTCAATTTTTTTTGGATGTCCTTCTTCCATAGTTCCTTCCTCAAGAAGACTATCTTAGCTTCTACATTCCCAATTATTCTCTCCTTCTCTTCCAACTGTCTCCTGAGCGTTTCTTATAAGATAAGTTAAGTGAATAATCAGTTCTGTCTCAAGATCCAATTCTCCTTATTCTTCATGATTTCCTTCATAGTTTTCAGGAGTTTCATTATCTTGAGTGGGCCTAATGGTTAACAGCATTTGTTTCGTAGACTTAGCAGTCAAATCGCTGCGCGGAGGTGGGTCCCCTGTCCCACAAACAAGGGGGTCTCATACACCAATTTGGTGTTTGGCTTGGCTGTGACCTTAAAAATGGATATTATTATTATTATTATTAGAATTTAATTCCATGAATAGAAATCTATCAGAATCATGGTCACTATCATCTGGCTTCATCAGATGAGTTACTATCTTCTCTTGAATACAAACTTTTCTTTCTTTTGATTCTTTTCTAATATTCCTTTTATTTCTTATAAATTTCTTCTTCATCACTATCTGAACCCTTTCCAAAAGGATATTTAAAAGCATAATAACCAAGTATTCCAAATTCAAAACACTTAAATGGAGGCTTACCTTTATTTTTGAGATTTCCTCTTTTCAACCTTCTCACAAAGTTGGCTTCTTATTCAATGCATGAATCATTGCTATAGTCAAAGTTTGTTTTTGACTTTTTCTTGTTCTTCGTTGTCTTATTGGACACCTTAAAACTACTTCCCTTTTGGATGGATTTTCCCTTTTAGTCCTCTTCTCTTCAAGTCCTCTCATCGTATTCATGATCTCATCAACTCAAAGAAAGTAAGTTGCAACACCTTCATCTTCCTTTATCTTTAGGTGTTTAAAATGTCTTCTATATGTTTGAAGCTTGGCCCCTTTGACCTATTCATCTCCTTCATACACATTATTGAGTTTGTCCCAGATTTCCTTTATTAATTCACAATGCATAACCTTGAAAATTTTTTATAATGTTAGCCCTCCTAGTATGGCATACATAGCCTTTGAATTATTTTTCATAAAGTCTTCTTCCAACCAGATCTATTGGAGTAGAGGTTGGAACCTTTTATTTATTTATAAAAAATTTCCAAACATGAACTCCTTGTGCTTGGAATAAAAATATCGTTTGTATGCTCCAAAAGGAATAATTTTCTCCATCAAACAATGGTAGGCTATGTTTGGTGTATTATTCTTTCTTTTCCATGAGTTTCACCAAGATCTACATTCCAGTGGTTAAAATGTTTCTGAAGGAGTTTGTTATGATACTAATTGTTGGAATATTTAGCAATACTGAGAAGGCGGTGAATCGCTATTAACAATTTTTATCTTCAAGAACTTGTAAATGCATCCATAGGTATAAATAAAAACACATAAAGATATAAAACAAATGCATTTTCAAGTGAAAACCACATAATGATTTTATTAATATATATATTCTTAATACACAAGTCAATATTATTCAAAGAAAGTCTACCCTTTTGGAAGCTACTCCTCTTTCCTTCACAGAGCCACTCGACTTCTTAACACAATAATTCCCTTAATAAATGATCTTTGAACTTGGCCTCCTTATCAATAAAACCATATTTGCATAAAATAGCCTCTAGAACTATAACATAACAATCCCAAATAATAAGGCTTGAAAAACATATATATTTTGAACCCAATGTAGTTTAATTAGTGTTATGATATATGTTTGAATTTTAGAGAACTAATTAAGCGATAATACCCAAGAACCATGCTAGAATAAGAAACCATTTTGCAAATGAAGTATATTTGATTTAATTATAAAATGATGCTATTTTGCTAGAAAATAACACCCCCCACCTATCCTTTGCCTTGAATTTACATTGTCTAAGGCATATTCTTCAGTTAGCCTTCTTATACTCTACAACTACAAGAACTTATTGAACAAAAAACATTTATATATGAGGCCATAAATAAACCACATACAAAATTAAGTATCTAAGTAAACAGAATGATGAATTAGCCATACATTCCCCCTTTCCCTTGGTCATTTCCAACTTCTAATATGGAATCATCATACATTGATCAACGTTATAGTACGACAAAATCGCACATATTACCAAGATGATAGTACAACAAAATTATGACAAAATGATAAATCTTTGTGAAAATATCAAACATTTAAATGGGTTAAGTCATAAAATTCTTTTCTAAGAGAAAAACATGAGTCACCCATCCTTTGTGCTATATTTTCACAAGTTAAGGCATCTTCAACAACTATACTCACACATTACACAAAGAAAACAAATGAACTAGAGTATTAGACCACAAATAAGGAATATAATAGATTAAATAACGAATAAATGTAATGAAGAATTAACCATACATATCTCCTTGACATAAAGAAATGTCCACTCCCATGTAATCATTAGACATAAAGAAATTATTTTCATTTAGGTAAAGTGAAGAAAATGTTAAAAATCTCTTTTACTCTTAAAACTACCTATTCTAGATCCATTAAGTGTATAGAAGCTTTGATCTCTCTTAAAGCTTCATAAATCTAGGTTTAAAAGAATCTAGGCTAGTAGTATGAAAATTAAGGGTAGACATTGGTATTTATACCATTAAACCTAAAACCAAATATTTATTATATGAAATAAAAAAAGAAAGAAAAAATAATGGCACCCATGGTAACTTAACCAATTTTGCATTAATTAAACATAAGGAAATGATGATTGATAACTAAAAAAAGGGGTGAGTAATGACAAAGAAATGAAGCAGAAAATAAATCTAATAATTTTGTGGTTGACATGGATGGCATTTAAAAGTAGCTAGAAGGATACCATAAAGTAGTCAAGGATATAACATAACAACCCTAAATAATAAGGCTTGAAAAACATAAATATTTTGAACCCAATGTAGTTTAATTAATGTTATGACATATGTTTGAATTTAAGAGCACTAATTAAGCGATAATGCCCAAGAACCATGCTAGAATAAGAAACCATTTTGCAAATGAAGAATATTTAATTTAATTATAAAATGATGCTATTTTGCTAGAAAATAACATGACTCACCTCTCCTCTGCCTTGAATTTACATTGTCTAATGTATATTATTCAATTATCCTTCTTATACTCTACAACTACAACCACTTATTGAGCGAACAAAATTTATATATGAGGCCATAAATAAACCACATAGAAAATTAAGTATCTAAGTAAATCGAATGATGAATTAGGCATACATTCCCCCTTCCCTTTGTCATTTCCAACTTCTAATATGGAATCATCATACATTGATCAACATTATAGTAGTGAAAATAATGAATAATAAGTCTTTAAGGTGTGAACCACAATATAATTATTTTTTAAGCAAAGTTCATGGAAAATATCGAAAATCACACATATTAACAAGATGATAGGAAACCAAAATTATGACAAAAGGATAAATATTTGTGAAAATATCAAACATTTAAATAGGTTAAATGATAACATGCTTTTCTAAGAGAAAAAACATGACTCACCCATCCTTTGTGCTACATTTGCACAAGGTAAGGTATCTTCAACGCTGGAACTTCTTAGATTCCACAACTATACTCATGCATTACACAAAGAAAACAAATGAACTAGAGTATTAGACCACAAATAAGGCATATAATAGATTAAATAACGAATAAATGCAATGAAGAATTAACCATACATATCTCCTTGACATAAAGAAATGTCCACTCCCATGCAATCATTAGACATAAAGAAATGTAAGTGAGACACATTACATATAAGAAAAGGTGATTCACATTCATTTATGAACAATAACCCCCATCTTATTTTGTAAGAGAAAATCTTGATTCCTCCATTCTTTGTGCTACAATCCAATAGTGTAAGGTATCTTCACACCTACACCTTCATAGACTATATTACTGTAGGCACTCACTACATAAAGAAAAAAAATATTTAAGTATGAGACCATAAATAAAACACATAAAAAATTGAATAAAAAATTAACCATGCATGTCTCCTTGCTATCATCCATTGCCAATTCACATTGAATCATAAGCCATGATAGAGAAACTCAAATGAGACACATTGCATCTAGGATAAGGAGATTCATATTTATTTATCAACATTAACCTCCATCTATCTCTTTCATTTTCTCTACATACTAGTGTCCTCTTTTAAGCAACAAACCAAACCAAGCCCAATCTACAAAAAAGAAAAAAAGACAAAACAACTATAACATATCAGAAATAAAACAAAACAAAACAAAAGCATACAAACAATAAGAAATCTAAAATCCAAATTTTTAATAATAATATTAATCTTATCATCAACTTACTTTAAGTTCATTTATACTTCATTCTACATCTTAAACAACAAATATGTTTTAAATTAAATTTACTTATGTTTGGGTAATTACCATAAATGTTTTTTGAGAGAAATAATTTTATTTGTAAGGTCAATATAAGGATATTTAAACGTATGGAATACCCAACATCCTAAAATGCAATGGTTGTAGCCACAAGGGGGTATAATATGTGACAAACAAAACAACCATGCCCATGCTCAAACTCAACATATCAAGAATATGCAAACAACAACAAACAAAATATTGTAAATGCCCTCTCTCTCTCTTTCCTACAGTAAATAATCATAATAAGGCATAATTTCAACTCAATTAATAAAATTAAAAATAAAACTAATTATAAAATAATGTAATTCATTTATAAAGGTTAATAATAAAAACCCAAGTCATACAAAAGAGAATAATGAAAATAGTGAATTCTTACAATTACTAAGTGTGTTTTAAAGAATTTATTAAGTGAGACTCTAAAAGCTTTGATCTCTCTTAAAAGCTTCATAAATCTAGGGTTAAATGAATCTAGGCTAGTAGTGTAAAAATTAAGGTTAACTCCTCTCTTTTTTTTATCCATCAAACTATTTTTATTAGGGATTTTCAAAATGGCATAACATAGAAAACTTGTCTTCACCACACTCTCATTCTAGGTTGACTATTTCTATAACAAAAAAACAAAAAAAATATCTAAATTTACAAAGAAAAATGAAAAATTACATAAATCACTATAACAAACATAATTATCTAGATATCAATTAGGGTTATCTTATATGGTTGTAAAATCATTGTTATCTTCTCACCTTCAAATCTCTACTAATTATATATATTTTAAAATATATAAATAAACGAAAAATATCATTATGAAAAACAAAATTAAAATTACAAGATATCATTTTTTTTCCTAAATTAAAAAAAATTATCCAGAGGAAAGAAACAATATGCCCTTTTTTATCTTTTAAGATGAGAGCAATCTCATATTAAAAAAACCTAAAAAACTAAATCTTGAGCATTTTCAGAGTTGTCTATGAAAGCACTAACATTGTAACCCTAACACCAGGGAATGCAAAACGCCACTTTTTTCTACGGTGCATCTTTATTTTACTGATTTCTTTCCCTGCAATTTCTTCTCCTTCCATTGCTTCAACTTCTTCTGAAACTTTGCATTGTTCATACCACAGGACTCACAGAGTTCCTGCAACTCATCAGTGCTACCACGGAGAGTGCGGTAATAGGCCTTCATATCTTTGACATACTGCGACTGAGCCTGCTTCAAATTCTGTTCTCTCCGCAGCAAAGCTTCAGGGCATTGCTCCCCCTTGCACACACTCGCCCCCCATGTGATCGCTGGGTTCCCAAAGTTAAAATTCTCTCCACTGAGCAGAGATTCAGCCACAGCGTTATTATTGCTCTGCCCTTCTGGAAGAAATGCACGAAGTCTAGATTTTTCCCGCTCTGTAAGATCTTCTCTCCACGCCTCTACCGTTAAAACGTTTCTGAGATCCTGTAGCGCAAATATTTCTCTGGGCAATTTTATGGTTTCAGCAATTTGAGCTTCCTGTATCTTGTACTTGTTGCTCACACAATGCTTTGTTATACCAATCTCTGGTTCCGGCGATCTGCTTGTGTTGGGCTTGGGCTTCTTGTTTTTGTGGGTATAGCCTTCAATTTTTTCAGAATGCCGTTGGCAGTAGCTCTTGGCCTCCACGCGGGGCTGAGAACAACGTCATTGCCTCCAGTCCGATCGGTTGCACCGTAATTCATCTGCCAAAGCGCTTTCTGCGTAAGTTCTGTGGGTACAGGATATTCTCTGTCATTTCAGAGCAAAGAAAGATAAAAGGGCCAGAGATTGTACTGTAATTTCAGAACAAAGAAAGATAAGAAGGCCAGAGATTGTACTGTAATTTCAGAGCAAAGAAAGATAAGAAGGCCAGAGATTGTAGTGTGGCCATTGTGATGCAACCCCTTTTTCTATTTATAGTTCAACCTTGTGGGTATTTCTTCCATCTTCCATGGCCGTCGACAAGACGCGTTTGGCAGTTTTTTTTTAATGGGTATTGAGATTGGAGAAGTATTTAGAAACATTAATTTAAAAAAAATAACATTATATAAAAATATTTTATTATGGTAAAGTGTGTGGTGGAAACATTAATTTAAAAGAAAAAATTTGAGACAGTTATTTGGAATAAAATTATATAAAAATATTTTAATTAATTGATTTTTTTTTACCGGATAGTAAGTTTGAAGTTTTATGTTTAACGGTGAGGGATAGGTGAATTGGTTTTTTATTTATGTTTAACTGTGGTGTAGGTTAATTGGTTCTATACGTTTTAGCTTTCATTGGGTGATAAATTTATTTTTATTTTTTATTTAATTGCACACATTAATTTATATGGTTGTGTTTTTTGGGTTTGTACGCAGTAAAATGGGGTGATTTTTTATATTTAAAAATTTTGTTTCTTGTTTTTTTTTAATGTATATATGTTTAAGTTAGATATTATCTATGAGTTGTAGATTAATTTTCTTGTGTATGGTTTAGTCTACACAAAGTTTTATGTTCAAATTTCATGGGGAGGGTTTTGGAATAGGGCTTCCAAAATTCTAGTAAAATTATTAATAATTATTAAATGGATGATAGGTATTTAACTTCCATGGAATATTCTACAATATTATTGTGGCCACAGGCCTCTAAGTAGGGTAGATAGTGAAAACATTTAAATGTTTGCTCAACTAATAATAAAAAGCCAAAGCAATAAAAATAATAAAATTCAAATTGTTATACTTTGATTTAGTCATTAAATTGTGAATAGGCTTTGTTAAAATATCATAGCCAATATCATGGCTTATCAATACCATATGCCCAAAAAACATGGCCAATACCATGGCTTATCAATACCACATGCCCAAAAAAACATGACTTATTTCACAACCAAAATATTTTATAACAATATGACCACATTGTTAACCATGGATATTCACCCCCACTTTTATTATTAACTTGTAAAAATTTAGCTTTATTACAATACAATAGGCCAATACCATGGCTTATGCATACCACATGCCCAAAAAACATAACTTATTCCATACCCAAAATATTTTATAACAATATGAAAATATTCTTAACCATGGATATTCACCCTTTGGTATTGATAAGTCATGGTATTATCCTATTGTATTGTAACAAATCTTATTTTTTACAAGTTAATAATATCCACCTTAAAGTGGGGGTGAATATCCATGCTTAAGAATCTTGTCATATTGTTATAAAATATTTTGGTTGTGAAATTGGTCATGTTTTTTGGGCATGTGGTATTTATAAGTCATGGTATTAGCCCATGATATTTTAACAAAGCCTATTCACAATTTAATAACTAAATCAAAGTATAACAAATTGAATTTTATTATTTTTATTGCTTTAAATTTTTATTATTAATTGAACAAACATTTAAATGTTTCCACATATCACCTTTTTTTTCTTTTCCTTTTTTTTAAATAAGTAAGCCTACATTTAAAATTGTTTACATACTTAAGGTTTTAATAAAACCACCCTAGATCCATCTTAACCCTAGATCTATGAAGCCTCGTGAGGGATCCACTCTCTCAAGGTTCAAACCTCTTTTTTTAGTACAAAACTTGAGGAAAGGTTTCCACCTCGAGAGATTTGATCCCTCTCAACGTTTGATAGATTTGTGGTTAAGATGGATCTAGGTTGGTTAGTAATAGTCACAAATCAAAGATTCATGTTTTTTAAATATGTGTATGTTAATGTTGAATACTAGAGAGGAGGGGGTTGAAAATTTCACTTCAATCCTTATTTCTCATGCATTTATGGAATAAATAGAAAAACATCACATAATTAAATGAACACATAGAAAATAGAGATTTAACATGGAAACCAATAAAGGAACAAAAGCACAAACACATTTTCTTTTCTTTAAATGATCGTTGTAGGCACCATTCTACACTTAAAAAATTTGTAAACTCTCACTTGTAGAAGATATATATCCCCCTTCTTAGTTTTGTAGTCTCTAACCCATTGGAAACACCTATCCCCAAAGTTTATTAGGCATCCACCTATCGGGAACATTGATCCCCAATTAGTGCTATTCAATTGTTCATATCTTTCTTTTCATCACCTAATCATTCTGTTAATCTTTTCCTTTCTTCTATTTTGAAATATCATTACACTAAAGGTTGGGGAAAGGGGGCAGGGCGGGACGAGGGGGTCATATAGTATAATTGAATAATTTAACAAGTATTAACAATATATATTAATTAAGTCATTCAATAAACAACTAGATAAGAAACACGTAGGAACATTAGATATAAATGGAAATCCATGAAGGGAGAAAACCATAAAGTTTATATCATAATATTGTTGTACACTCCATTCTCATTTTATATCAAATTTACTAGCACCAACCAGAAGGAGATACCCATCCCCTTATTTGTAAACACCCACTTGCAAGAAGAACCAACCACCTTTCTTTATAGGCATCGACCTAAAGGAAGCACTAACTCCCTGAATTTTATAGGCACCAACCTGAAGGAGA